>BLKR01001578.1:0-272266 GCA_011170035.1 Teleogryllus occipitalis | reverse complement strand
TTTTGAATTTTGAAAGGGAGAAAAAACAAAAAAACTCCCATGTAATAAAATCGATTTTCAAGGATAAATAAGCAATAAATTTTGAATTTTGAAAGGGAGAAAAAAAACAAAAAAACTCCCATGTAATAAAATCTATTTTCAAGGATAAATAAGCAATAAATTTTGGCTCTTATTACTTCCTGCTGCGACAACGTGGAAACGATAATTTGAATAATTGTATTTCCCACTGAATTCTAGAAGACGTGCACAGAAAATGAAGTTACATTTATGTCCAGAAGCAAAACAAGGGGCCATCTCAGCATTTGCTCAATGGATCAGGGAAACTGAACGAAAAACCTGATCGAGATGGGGTCATTGACCCGGAAGCTGTGTTACAATAGTTGTTACAGGTTGTTTATACTCATTTATACAGTCCAAATGGTAATTAATGCATTATGTATCATTGTTAAAATTAATGTTACTTTTCTTGTGATGCTCAGTATAGTCTCTAATTGTATAGAAACAGTTATGCAGCAGAAACGATTTCACTTGTGATTTAAACTTTTCTATTGAATTTAGTCGTTTAATGTCATCTGGCAAAGTGTTGTAAAATAATGTACATGTATTGTATGTGAATTTTTGTAATGAGCTGTTGATACTGTCACCTGATGAATATGATTTCTACGTCGAGTGTTATAGTAATAGACTTCGGCATTTTCTGAAAATATATTCCCGCCCTTAAGCAAGTCATTTTTTACAAAAACCACTGATTCGTAAATAAAAAGACACGGTAATGGTAGAATTCCTAGATTAATGAAGATAGGCTTACAAGAATCACGTGGGTGGGATTTGGTTATTATTCGTACAATTCGTTTTTGTAATCTAAAAGTCTGGGAGCTATAAGATGTATTTCCCAGAATATTATGCCATATCTCAGGCGGGAATGAACATTCGCGAAAGTATACACAACGAGCAGTATGAAGGCTGACTGAATTTGCAAGAATTCTGAACGCGTAGCATAATGAACTTAATTTTGTGTTCAATTCATTTAAATGGACGTTCCATTTAAGGTTTGACTGAATTGAGAGACCTAAAAATTTTGTTGCCTTAACATCAGTCAATGGTACACTGTTCATTTTCAATGGAGCACAGAATTGTTTATTTGAAATGGAAAACTGCATTAAATACCGTTTTCTTTTCGTTTACTATTAATTTGTTATTTCGGAACCAATTTGAAACATCTGATATTGTACTATTTACGGTTTCTTTATTGCAAAGGATGTTCGTATCATCCGCAAAGAGAACCGTTCTTCCGTTTCGAATCGTCGAGGGCATATCGTTTACGTAAAGTAGGAACAGAATAGGGCCTAAAATCGATCCTTGAGGAACTCCACATGCAACGGGCAAAGAGTCGGAAAGGTGCGTACGTAATGTTCCATCATTCCAGTAAGGTATTTCAACTTTCTGAGATCGTTGTTTAAGGTACGAACATAACCAATCTAGAGCAATACCACGGATTCCATATGAAGGTAATTTTGAAAGTAAAATGTCATGATCAATGATGTCAAAAGCTTTTGAGAGATCTAAAAATAATCCAATAGGTGCCTCGTTTTGATCTAATGATGAGGCGACATCTTTAAGAAAAGAAAATATAGCTGTTTCCGTTGATTTTGATTTTCTAAATCCATGTTGGCAATCTGAAAGCGCGTCGTGTTTAGTGAGAAAGATTTCCATTCGTACGTAAAAAAGTCTCTCTAATATTTTTGAAAAAACTGATAGAAGAGAGATGGGCCGATAATTTTGAATTTCATTTTTATTGCCTTTTTTGAAGAGCGGCTTAATTTTAGCTGTTTTGAAAATATCTGGAAACGTTCCAGTGCATAAAGATGCATTAAATATGTGAGTTAACGGGTGTATAATGGCATACGCACAAGTCTTTAACAAAGAATCTGGGAATTCATCTAAACCGGACGAATATTTATTTTTTAGTTTACCGATTATTTTGAGAATTTCATAGGAAGAAGTTTCGGAAACGAACATTGTGTCTAAAATTTTGGGTGCACTGTCTGTTTTTGAATTTTGTGCCTGAAGACCCTTAGTGAGATCGGCAGCAATTCTCGAAAAGTATTGGTTAAAGAGACTAGCCACTGTTGCCGGATCGTTGACATTTATATCGTTATGTTTTAAAACAACATTCTCTACGGGTTTTCTAGTTGATTTGGTAGTATTTTTTATTATATTCCACATTGATTTTGTTTTATTATTTGAGTTCAAAATATCCTGATCGTTTTTCATGATTTTTGCCTGCCTTATGACTTTTCGTAACAATGTTTTGTATTTTTTAAAGTAGATAAGGAAATCTTGAGATACGTCATGACGTTTAGAAATGAAAGAAAGAATTCGCTTGTTTTTACAAGATGTCCTAATCCCTTGTGTTATCCAAGAATTGCTTTTCCGTGAAATATTTAATTTTCGTTTTTGAAGAGGAAAGCAAGTGTTAAAATGAATTGAAAGAGTTGAAAAAAAAGAATTATATTTCTCGTTTGTATCAACAGTATTATAAACCGCTTCCCATGACTCCTGCATCAAGTAGTCTATGAATAATTTAATTTTACTTTTAGTAAACAATCTAGTCATACGTGTATTATTTATTGTGTCAGTGATCGCATTTCTTATAATGGTAAGAATTTGTGCATCGTGGTCACTGTATCCTAAATCTTTTGTTTCAACTTCATATCGAGTAGTAGTTTTGTTAATTATAATTTGATCAATTGCCTTCATCGAATTTTGTGTGATTCGTGTAGGTACATTAATTGTAATGTCTAAATTGAAGGAATTAATTAAATTGAGAAACTTTTCTTTCTCGCAAGATTCGACCAGAAAATCAATGTTAAAATCTCCGCATACAACAATGGATTCAAAAGAGCGATTGCTGACTTTGTTAAGTGTTATCTCCAGGTTTTCTAAGAACAAAATATAATCTGAAGTTCTCTTTGTTGGAGGTCTGTAAATGCAAAGTATTATCACTTTTAGTGAAGTAAGATGTACAACAGAAATTTCGAAAATATTTTCAATGGAATACACATTTAATTCTGCCAAGGGGATAGAATCAATATTATTTCTAACGTAAATACAAGAACCACCATACGTAGGACCTTTATGCGATTCTCTCTCTCTACAATAAAAGCCTGCGAGGTAAAAGTTTGGAATTTGGAAAATGCTAAGTTCATTAGGAGATAACCAATGTTCTGTAAAGCAAAGAACGTCCGTTTGATTTAGATCGCTCTGTAGAGCTGCCTCGATAAACTCAGTTTTATTTGAAAGGGACTGAACATTATGGTGAAGAATGTTTATTTTTTGCAAGTACCTACACGAATGTTTTTCTGCTGCATCTGACCGTAGTTGCTATATATTTACTCCATTTTTACCTCGAGTGCGTGGTCGAAGGTTGTAGTGTGTCCGGGCAGTGGCAGGTTGTGAGGAAGATGGGGCATCAGATGAAGACGAATTGGTAGTGGGAATGGGAGAAACGGGAGTAGGTTCAGAGGAAGAGGCAACAGGGTTCGAAATAAGGGTGGGGGGTGGAGAACGTATGGAAGGCGAAAGGGACGGATTTTTGGCAGGAGACTGCGTAGGACTGGAGTTGATGATGTATTGTGCTAGTTTGTTACCGACTGCATGTTTTCCAGCAAGGTTCATGTGAAGACCATGCCGGGTGAAGTGTTTTGCTGAGAGGAAATTCATTTCAAAAAGTGTGACATTTGTTTCTCTCAGCTGCAGTTTCAATTGTTGGTTTGCGTGCTTAATCTCGCTGCATAGTGTTGGTCTGTTGTACCAGAAGGGCAGAGTCGAGACTACAATGTTAGTATTTTGGGCGGCACATTGTAATTTGTTAACATGTTGTTCAGGTGTAAAGTTACCGCCCAAGTTAATGTCATTCTGCCCTCCTATGATAATGACTGTGTCCTGATTGGTCATTGTTTTCGTGTGGGTGTCCAATTCTGCAGTCACATCTGCAAACCTCCCGTTAGGTTTAAAAATAGATGAGACTGAGAAATTGGAGGGTAACTTCCTACTGAGAATGGAGGAAAGATGGCGGCCATGACTGTCAGCTAAAATAAGTACCTGTTTTTTAGGCTCAGTAGGAATGTCTTTGTTTTCAAGTGAGCTAGGATGCGCAGCTTTACGTGTTTTGGTTTTGACGCGCTTCCTAGCCTGTTTGCGTTGGTTTGTGCATGTATTTGTCGATGGTAGAGAAGGGTGGTGAGGATCAGGAAGGCGAGGAAAATCTGTTTCATAATCTAAAACACTAAATTTGTTTTGAGTTGTGACTGGATGCGGTGTCTGTGTCTTTTGTACAGTCACGGGTGTACGGTTGGTATTATTCGCAGTGTTGCCGACTTGTACCCAACCGTCTGTGTAGAGAACGACCTCTTCCAACCTTCGGATATGTTGATCTAAATTATTGTTTATGTGTGTGAAGGCTTTCAGAAGGTCGGCTTTGAGAGTGTAGAGAGTAAAGAGAGTAGAACGAACAGTAGCCATGTCACGAATGCGTTTTAATGTACGTGATAAAAATTGAAATAAATACAAGAAAACCCAGATAAGAGCAACAAAAACCTAGCTTTGTATTTTAAAGTGTTAAATTGATGTGTATTAAATAAGTTAAAAATCAAGATTCAATGCAAAAACTAGAAGGTATGCTACGCACAATTCTAATGGAGCTAGTACTTACGAAATTGGGCAATGTGGCTACGTAGAATTTCGTCAACTTAAGCTGCAACTGTTTAATACAATCAGTAGATTATACGTTACCGTAATGTGTGCTGCTTGCTTTGCGATTTTTCGCGAGAGGCGGCTTCCAAGACGATTTGGCTGACCTGCACAATGTCAGTCAAGCGACCGCAAGCAGAATTGTCGCTGACGTGGCGAGGGCAATCTGCTCGCTCGCTCGGGAAATTATTAAATTCCCACCAACAGAAGAACGGTTGAGAATAGTTCAGCAATTTCATGAAATTGCAGCGTTTCCGCAGGTAATTATAATTAGCAATTATATGTACAAATTAATAATTAATTTGTGTGTATCTGTTAGCATCCCAATCTTTGTGATTTTTAGGTTATGGGTGTTGTGGATGGCACCCACATCCGTATAAAAAATCCTGGAGGAGAACACTCGCAAACCTTCATCAACCGAAAGGGGTGGTATTCTTTAAATGTGCAGGTGATATGCAATGCGAGTTTCAAAATTCTGGACATTGTTGCAAAATGGAGAGGCTCTGCACATGACTCAAGAGTTTTTAACGAATGCCCAGTAAGGAGGAGATTTGAAAATGAGGAATTTCACCCGTATGTCCTGCTTGGAGATGCAGGATATGCTCTCCAGAAGTACCTCTTTACTCCCCTCAGACAGCCTCGGACTGACCGAGAGAGGCTGTACAATTCCAGCCACAAGACCACAAGAAATGTCGTTGAAAGGTGTTTCGGATGCTGGAAAGGCAGATTTCGTTGCCTGTCACTTGGCCTGAATACTAAATTGAATACCTCTAAAAATGTTATTCTAGCGTGTGCAGTCCTACACAACTTAATACTATTGTGGAAAGAAGATTTAAGTGAGTTTTTTCAGGAGGATGAAGGAAACATGGAAGATAATATTGTGGCTCAGGACAATGAAAGAAACGATCATTTTCGTTCAAGATTTATTTTAAATAATTTTTAATTCTTTTGTATTGCTTCAACTTCTAATAAAAGTTTTTTTTTCTTCAGCAAAAGGATTTCTTTTTTTAGTTTGAAAAGTTCTTCTTCCCTCTCTGTTCTCCTCATACTTTCCCTTCGCTCACTTTCCATATGCAATTGATGCCTCTCCTCCTGCATTTTTAAAACTTCTTCTTCATAGGCAGTGAGGCATCGTTTCCCTTTCTGTGAACAAAAAAAAGAATCAAATCTTTATTAATGTTGCAAATTACCCTCTGTGTCAAATCAAATCATATATTTCATAAATGTGATCAGAAGCCTCGTTCTGTATTGTGTTCATGAAGTTAGGTCTTAGATAGCAATAGTTAGGGCATTAAAATATGTTGTATTAACTTTCAAATCAGCATGTTTTATACATTCTCTGTAATATGTCTGAATACTATGTGAAGGGCTCAGTGGTAAATAATGGTAAAGGACTCTTCATATATCAGTGGGAAATGGGACACAAAATGCTACAATCTGCTCAAGAGTGGCGAAGAGGTGTATTAGGCGGAGGCGAATACCACCCATGTCAAACAGAAAGTATCATATTTGCCAGTGTATAAGACTTTTTTCCTGCAGTAACTAATCCAAAAACAGGAATCTCATACAACAGATGGGAATTTTTGTAACTGTTTAAATTTTAGTGTATAGCATTACAAAAAGCTAATTTTTGTGCACTGAAAAACAGGAATTTATATTTCCACAAATTTGATTATTATAGAAGCTATAAGTACTGCAAGAAGAAAAAATGCTGGAAATTTTGTTGGGTCAACGTCATGATGTCTAAGATTTATGAAAATCTTTCCATACATACTAGAAAAATATCATAGACTTCCAGAAAAATATGAAGAAAAGATCATTGCTTTTCACAGGACACAATTCCCATTGTTTTCATAAAAATAAAGTATAAAATTTAACATTAATGAATTAAATCCTTCTTGAAAATAGGGGTGCGTCTTATACTCTGACAAATACGGTACTTCTTTATTTGGATTCTACGTATTCCTCAAAACGCTTTATACGAAATAACTAACATTAATGAGATATGGCCCTTGTTCACTGTCAAGTCCTTTATTCAATAGATGCAATTCAATGAGGAAAGAAGATAAAAAGGGTAAAAGATAATTAACATTTTGCTTCACAATTTTTTTCTAAATACTTTTCCCAAGTTTAGTATTCTTCGTTGCTAACTTAGGGCATAAGCAGACTAGTAAAAGTACTGTATTAACAATGGTTATCTTGAAATTGACTTAATATCAGTTCAGGTGAACAGCAACTTCTGAATTTTGTATATTCTTGCTGGAAATATAACAGTAAATTAATATGAAACAAACCTATCACCTAAGAAACAAACTAAAATAGATTGCCTCAGACATTCAAAGAAAGAAAGAAAGGTTTTAAAAATAAGGAACTATACACATATAAATAAAGTTGTAAAGAAAAATTAAACTTCTTAGAATTCAAAATGATTTCAAAATTATCTTTTATGCCAAGTTTACACATGCTTACTATTTATTTAGTACACAGCAGCTTAGTAAAATGGGACACGTGTTGTTTACACTGATGTGCAGAAAAAAGAATTGGTTTCACATAAACCACTTATCGATAGTGAAACCATACAAGTTACAGACTGCATTACCATCGCTGCCACATTCTGAGGTACGTGTTGTAACACTATTTCAGTATTTTATCATTGATGACTTAACTTGAAAGTGAAGCAGAATAATAGGAAATGCATGAGATAGTATGGTTATGCTCAACAGAGCTGGCAACCGAAGATCCAAATGAATACAGTTTATGGGAATGAGAACAGTTTTATTGGAAAAAAATATTGTGGCAATTCAATGAAATTACAGTAAAAAGAGAGCCGCAAGACAAACGAAAATATAATAATTAGAGGTTACTTTGTCATTCTCAACATCAGGAATCAGTTACTGCTCTTCTTGAAGAATTGTGATGGGGGCAGCTACTTGCCATTTGGTAAAGAAGTCTGTTTTCTATCCACTTGCACTTGCCACATTACATACCTACCTTTGTTTTCTTGTGGGTAATGATAAGTATTAGCGACAAGTACTGAGCATGTGTAAACTAGGCATAATTGAAATTCCAAGGAACTTAATAAAATATGCACTAATCAGAGAAAATAATTTGCATGCAAATTTTCAGATTGAAAAGTAAGTAAAATGAAAGACAAATTACCCTCTTTGGAGTAAGCACAGACATATTGCCTTGCTTTGAGTTGTCAAGTGCATCCATGGTCCTAGTACTCGGACCTTCCCCTCCAGAGTCATTACCATTTTCACTGAAATAAAAAGGATACTATTAAGTAACCAACATTCCTAAAAAAGTGTAAATGCAATTTTTTAATGGTTCAAGAAAACACGAAAAGGAGGAAAAGTTTAAAAACTGGGAATCATCAATATTCAATGGTTTTGATTTCTTGAATAATACTTACTCACTACCGTGTTCTTCTACTTCTTGTAGGAATGCAGGAACACTTGCAAGGACAACAACGTTGCTACCCTCGTCATTCTAAAACATTCATCAAATAAAGAAGCCATGATGTAATCTAAATCTCTATGTAGATATCAAGTCATATTTAAGTGAAACAACCAATAATAATATCAGGGGGTGCCTAGTCTCATTGTCAAGCAATATATTATAATGGAAGTAGAAAGATACCTCTGGCTCGTCACCATTTACTTCAAATTCTGCCTCATCAACCATAAATTCATGAGGCAGTTCAGTAGATATTTGCCAATCTAATTCAGTGGTAAACACGTTTGTTGGCGGTCCACCACCAGTCTGCCTCTGGTATTGTTTAACCTACAAAAAAATTAATTTACAACCAATTCACAATAATATAAACAATAACACGTGGAATATAAAGTCCATAGTTTATTAAATATAAACGAAAGTGTGTATATACACGAGTATTTAAATAAATACCTTACCTTACTAATTCGCGTCTTCGCTTGCGTTTTCATTCGCTTCCATTGCTCTCTTATTTTTTCCAAATTTCGTGCGTGGCCGTGCTTAGCAGAAAATTCTAGGTAAATCTCCTCCCACGCACGATCTTTTCTCAATTTGTCCTGGTGGGAGCCTTTTTTCGCCTCAACGATACTTTTTCTCGATTTAATGAGTTCGAAGAGGCTATTTTTTTCCTCCGCGGACCAATTGCCTTGCCGCTGGCGTTTATCACACATGACTATGACACACTGGCCCTTGGCAACAAAAAATCAAAAAGACGACGTGCCTACAACCACACTTTCAAATGCACTGAACGAATACACCGCGCAGTATAAACACATGTTTAGCGGTCAAAGAACTTCCATAGTTGCCATAGAAAATTATTGAATTAAGACAAAATGTAATTTCGCGCATGCGCACTGGATATTGCAATGCTTGACAACGCTGTACACCGTAAGTTCGCAGGACTAAGGTAGTCCGACGGGTAAGAGCGTCTATGAATACGGCAGAGACTAACGTGGTCTGGTCTGCCAGTAGTCCGGACTATCTTAGTACCGACTACCACCGGACTAAACCGATGTCTATGAATACGACCGTATGTGTGCAACGTGCAGACAGAAGGAGGGAGGATTAGGCTTATTTCTAGCATCAGACGCTTGTACAGTACTGGAAACATAAATTGATCGCGGCCGTCTGCGGCTAAGTTCAGCTTTTGCACGGCTTGGCCAGCCCTTGTCATGACGAAACGTCGCAGGCGGAGCCTCACAAACCATCGTAGCCAATCTCAACGCAGGGGGGGAGTGGCCTAACAAAATTACGACGTACAAAATGGCGGGCGCCGCCAGTTCAGATGTGGAAGTATTTTCAAATGCAAAAAACATGAAAGAAACACTTGTATTAACATGAAAGTGAATTCATTGAAATATATATGAACTCATAGCACTTAATCACTGTTAACACAATTCTTTTTGAATAAATTACATTGTTATCAGATAAAATATCACTAATTTTAGAACAATTATGTTCTTATAGATATTTAAATTCCAATATTCTTGTCCAAACGCAATTATGAACTTTATCAAATGACGAGTTTACTACAGAATTTTGCGATAAGAAAAACGATTATAATTGCATATTTTCAATTGTTCATATGTATATTACATTTGCAAAAATGCAAAATACTGTCTTTCTCGAATCGTTAGGACTTCTAGGGAACCATTTCAATTAAAGAAAGTAAAATTCAAAGACCAGCTGTATATTTATCATTAAAGTAACAATTAAACTAGATATTAAGCAATTAATTTGCATCTCATGTCAAAATTGTTATTTTGCTCTAATCAAATCAGGGGCAATTTGGGGACACTCCCCGTCAGGAAGAGCGCACATTTCGGAATCGTTTATAAAGTTGTTAATTGTTGCAAAATTGTTAATTCGCAGTTTTTGGTTCTGGGACATCAGAAAACCCTTCCCACTTTAAAATTGCAAAATTTGGAAATTGTTTATAAATTTTTGAATTTTACAAAAAAACGTATTGCTTTTTTAAAATTGCCTTTAAACGAGATGTAAAATTCCGCAATCCGATTAGCGCTTTCTTTCGTTTTCGAGATACGTAATTGTTTATAAGAAATTAGCATGTCATGACAACTATTTTTTGGCAGTTCCCACGTTAAGCTTTTCTACAAGCCGTTTTGCAACGGCTCGCTTAGTTACATTTGAAGTTCCTAAAGGGGTGGAGGGGACAAGCGGCCACAAAGCTTGCATTAATTGCCACGAAAGTTGTTGCTGGTTAGATATTCCTGGTTTTCAGCTCCTTAATTTTTCATTTTATTCTAAATACTTTAAGTTCCATTTGTTTAACAATTACAGCATAAATTTTAAAATACTACTCAAATCGGCTACCGAACAATCTTCAACTTGGGAGCAAGAAAGAGTCATCAATTGGCTTCCAGAAATACCTCCCGGTGAAAATTGCGTCCTTCCTCCACACGTTTCAAGGCGAAATAGGCTGAGCTTGTAAGCGTAAATCGTAACACTCGCTTTCCCTCGAGAAAGCCTTTATCCACCTTCTTAGGAAGCCAATTCTTTACATATAAAATTGTGGAAAATTTTTCGAATTAAATATACAAGAAAATAATAATTTTGCATTAATTGTCTTGACGTATAAATATAGACATTAAAGCTTCCGGCTCCTCAGTATTCACACGTTCCAAATACGAAATACATTGTTATAACATTCACAATTTCATTCTAACCAGTAAGTCTGCTGCCTTTAGAAGCATATAGCATCAGCATGGAATATGTGAAAAAGTAATAATACTATTATAATATTGTATTGACATATATTTATTTATGGACATTTGTAATTGAAGGAATGTGAACTTACGTATACAGTTAAGTAAATTTCAATGAAGGTGCAAAGTTTGCAAATAAACATGTTTTTAAAATTCAATTATTCCAAGTTCAGAACAATTCCTAGACGCATTCTTTTCCATTCGACACTAACACGCCAATGATTTTTGACACTACCCTCTGAATCGAAGTGGATTGTTTGAGGTCATCGCTTATCGCGTCAAAATCATGGAAGTTTACACGTCTTCGAAATACGTATACGCGGAGGTCATCTTCATGAAACACAGAAAATCTCATATGAAAGAATCCGTCGTCATTTCAACAATGAAGCTACTACGACATAATAATCATAATATCCTCAATTTCGTTTACTTATTGTGTTCTTTCGAGCGTGCTCCGTGTCTCTGAGTAGCAAACATTAACATAATCGTTAAAATTAAAAGTAACGATTTAGGATGAAAATTTAGGATGAAGAAGTTCACATCTCTTTATAATTGTTTGTAGAAAGTCATATCAGGTTAGTATTATTGTCAATAAAAATGTAGTTTTATTTAATTTGAAATAATTGCTTGGATATTTTGGGGTTTAATTAAGAAAATATAGCTACCCGAAGTTGACGCTATGAAAAGTAAACATTTCGAGGTTTCCACTACGAGACGTATTTAGTCATCCCTATTCATTCGCTTAGTATACAGCAATCGCTTTCATTTATCATCGATCAAGTTACATAGGGTTTCTAATGTTTATATGATACCGGGTGTCCCACCAAATATGAACCACCCCCATAACTTCTAAACAGTTCAGGGTATCGAGTTGCAGTTTTCGCTGAACAATGCAAAATCTTGGGGCAGGTAACATGCTGGTAGAGGAATTCTCTATAATAGTTTTAGTTTTCGAGAAATTTAATCATCTCTGATTTTTTAAATTGAACTATATATTTTTTCATCAGCAATGTTATCATCATGAATATTGGAATAAAATGATTTATCATATGTTAGTATTTTAAGAGTAATTTGAGTATAAAATTAGATTTTTTGGCATCAGATTTTCAAGTACACGGGTAGCCTTTGCAACAGTCGCCGTTTTGGGAAGGTGGCCTTCGTGACGTTGATACTGTTTTGTGAAGAGAGGAGTGTAAGAGGGATGGCCGTGTAGGATGAAGGTGTAATTGCAGCAATTCATGATCTTGACATGAAAAACATATGAACAAACATCAATTTTAACGATCTGAATGAGAATTTTTTCCCAGTTGTTCATCTGAGTTGAATTTTTCTTCTTCTGAAATTCCAAATCAACGATAATCGAAAAGAACGAAATAAAAAATATTGTAGCGAAAACGATAATAATAATAATAATAATAATAATAATAATAATAATAATAACAACAACAACAATAACAACAATAATAATTAATAATAATAATAATAATAATAATAATAATAATAATAATTATTATTATTATTATTATTATTATTATTATTATTATAAAGGTCATTTCTAAATTTACAAAACTCGAACTCAGTGCAAAAACAAGCTATCACTTTAATATATGGGAAGCGAATGAATTCTTAAAGGTTTTCATTGTAATATCTTGATTAATTCATCAAATAATAGATAGGTAGACATTTTCTCTTATTATTCACAGTAACTTAACTTACTATTTAAACACGTACTACCAAAAGAACAAAGTAATAAAAAACTTGAAATACTCTTGACAGTTCTATCAGTGTAACTACAAAACTTGAACAAAAATGCATATCTGCATTCGCTACTGTTCATTCTGATTAGAGAGTTTCTCATTTCATAGCGCCAAGTGCTGCCTCAAACTTGAAAATGCAGAAGACGGAAGTGTACAGTTTTCTTTTCCATTGAAGAACAGCAGTCGTATGGTTGCAAAGTGGACGAGTGATCATTTTAATTAAAAATGACATTTACCAACGAAGAGACGGTGGTTGGCTTCTTGTTCAGTTTGAAAATGATATTTATTATTATTAGCATCTTCTTCAGGCTAGCAACTTTTTATATCGTTCTTTGGAACGATCAATCAATTGAAATTTTAGTAGAAGGCAAGTTAAATCCAAATAAATAAATGGAAAATGTCTCCCATTCTGATTGTCAAAATTGGTATTTCTTAGTGTGATGTCTGTGCCATCACCAACAATTGCTGTAGTTATGCCTCTTATCCCCCACTGCCACCCCTCTCAGTCAAGACGCAACAGTCTAGACGTTGTGATGGCCACCTTCCCCAAAAGCGAGAGTTGCAAGATCTGCTACACGATTACCCGTTTAATTCAAAATCACATGTCAGAGAGCCTAATTTTATACTCAAGTTACTATCAAAATATTAGCAAATGATACATCATTTTAATCGTCTTTTCATGGTCTATCCATTGCTGGTGATAAAAATATATAGTTCCATTTAAAAATCGAAGATGATTAAATTTCTCGAAAATTAAAAATATTGTAGGTAATTTCTCTACGGCTCGTTACTTGCCCCATGATTCCGCATTATTCAGCAAACACTTCATTTCGATATCCTGAACCGTTTACAAGTTGTGGGAGTGGTCCATAGTTGGTGGGATCCCCCTGTTTATGTAATAACATTACAACTGCATTCTGACGGGCAGGAATTCGGGCTCTGTATTTATTCTTTTTTGCGTGTAACCTACTCTGTGGTGTGTGAAAGTGTAATTATTTATATATTTATTTTTACGTCCTCGTAAACATTCGGAGTAACAAAAGTAATATTTAGAGAGGTATGTATGTAATGTTGCAGTAAATCGATGTCGAGAATTTAATGGAATTACACGTTTTGGGGTCTTAAGTTACCAAGAGAGTGTTGTTATTATATCAAAACGTCCGTCTCTCCGTCCATGTGTCCGCTGGTCTGTCTTGTCTGTTTCTCTGTGAACACTAGTGAGTAACTTTTCGTAAAATTTTTGTCAAAACTAATTTTCCATTAACAATCTGGCCCGAATCGAGGCCCTGCGATTTTGAAAATAATTCTTTAAATTTTGGGGTAATTTAGTTGAAGCCCCTGGGGAGCATTTTCAAACTTTTCTTCAAAACGGCTCCAAAGTTTTTCGACCTACATATGTAACCACAGTCGAACATCCGCCAACGTCGGAAAGCGAACTCTAGGGCCTCGCGGTCAGTAATGTTACAGAGAAAACTGTAACGATGCCACTGAGATATCGCTACCTTTGCAACGTGTACTTAAAAACATTGTAAGTATTTTTCCATACAAAGTTTTAATTTTTCAGTATTACAAATATTCAATTGTTTCATATTATTCGTGCGCATAGTAAATTTAACTTAAAGCTTCCTGCTTGAATCGTGTGTAACAAATCGAACAAATTGTATATTTGAAAAAAATATAACAATACAATTAATTAATTATTACAATTAATACAATGAAGATCTATTGAGTGACAAAATGATATTCCTCTAAAACTGAAAAATGTACCGAAACGAATGTTTGCTATTCTGGCAGTTTTCCGTGTACTATTCGTTACTTCTGTGAACGTTGTCAGAAGAATACACTGCGTTAGACGAAAGATAATTATACATATTTCTTTCTTAATGTAATCTGCTCTTCATTATTAGTCTTTCAAATCATCTCATGTGCACGTTTCTTAAAATATGAGTGTTTTTCGCAAAAGTTTGAGTTATATGGTGACAATATATATGTTTTCGAACACCACCAATACACATGCTGGAGACTTATTTACAAGTGCAATCGTTTTAAATACTAAATTTTAAAATACGTTTTATATAGAATTTTGTCTGAAATAAACAGTAGCTTTTGCGATTTTTCGAAAGAATTTTCTGGCACCAAGAACATTGTAATATTCAAAACACTACATAAGTAACCTGCTCAAGGACCATATCGTAGCGTATTTGGTTGGGTGGCTTCGTCTTGTGCTGAAGATCTCGGGTTCAAATCCTAGCCTTCACTACTCATTTTTTATTCTGTACATTAGAGTATGTATCTGACAAATGACTTTGAAATCAGCTGTAGACGTGGAATTTTATATATCGTTTTGCTTTTCAATAATTATATATTTTTTTGTCTCTCAGCCGTGTCTCTGTCGTTTCCTTAAGGTTTATTAGAAGAATGAAGCGTTAGTAGTGTAAAAGTTGTAATATATTACGTAACCTTTACCAATAAAACAAGAAAATAAGACCGGTTTTTTATTGTTTGTATTGGTAGTCAGAGGAATAGAAAGTGAATAACTGCGTCGGTGGTAGGTGCTTTTTTCAATTAATTTTTTTTGAGAATCGACTAATTACCAGGTGCACTGAAACCCTTATTTTCCGAAAGAAAGCTGTAACGGCTATTCAAGCCAGCAGTGTAATTTTTGTTATCCTAGCTGGGAAGCGATAACCGAGCAAGTAGCAACAGCTCAGGATTTGGCAACAGGGCATTGGACACAGGAGGCTTGAGGCCACCGCTTGGCTCTTTAACACGAGGATGGTTTCATCATTGTAGGGAAGAAAGTGAGAGGGAATTATGTGAGCTTATTGCACTCGTCGGTCACAAATCATGTGCGACCGCGCCATGTGTCTGACTGAATTTTGACATTTGCAAACACGTTAGGAACGTATGTTAGCACGGTGTTTAAAAAGTCTCTTCCTCGATGCTTCTGTGCGAAATTGGTTGTATTTTTATCTGTACGAGAATTCGTAAACGTGTTTTAAATTAAAAATTTCACAAAACAATATGAATATCGTCATCCATTTTTAACATGAATAAAGTAATATATTTACCCAACAGAAACGTGAATTATGAAGACAGAATATTAACAAAAGAATTGGGATCCCTTAGACCAGACTTGTGCATCAATCAAATGTCCAGTAATGAAAATAGGTCGGATATTTAAGCGGTAAATATTCTTTTATTTGGTGCCCTCCCTGGTTACTAATCTGGTCACCCTAGAGGCGCCACTAGATCATAGCTCCCTTAAAACACTAAGGAAGCAAATTCATTCACTTCTTAAATTCCCTCATATTCACTGATCACATATGACCCTGTAGGTCATATGTGGTCAGTTATGGGATTGAAAATAGAAAATACAGTTTGTCTAATAAAAAAATATTAAACATGCATGTCTGAGAGACCGAAGTTTAATTGACCCTGCGACTACGGCAACGTTGCTTAAATCTATGTTGAAAAGACTAGAGACAATAATCAAAGTAAATGGAATTCATACCCAGTATTAAACAACGTAATATATTTTGTTCAACAGGTGTGTACGAAGACTTTTTAAGCTTACAAAAACGGCCATTTTATTTTGTTTCCAAATATCAGAGAGTTGGTAACATTTTGAAATTTTGTAATATAAGGGAATAAGAAGAGTATTTTTAATTTCTAAACTTGATATCTTTATTCTTTCTAACATATCGTTCGTATTAGATTCGTAGAAGTTTCTGCTAGTTTTCTAGTTGTTCGCAAGGCCGTCCTTTGGCCTAAGCAACTGCCATGAGTCCCAACTTCAGACGGGGACATAGATAATTGAAATAAAATACAATAGGATCCTCAATAAATTTGTATTACACTCTTAAAGCCCATAAATATGTAAAGGCATTTTTTATCATTTTTACTGTTTAAATAGCTTCTTAAATATCGCAGGATTATTGATAAAAGTGATCAATTCCAAACATTTGTGGTTTTGGATAAAAGGCATTTACAGGTATCTAAACCTTCCAAAAATCAGTGTACTGTTTTCGATTTTCATAGTATTTATTGTAATGCTACATTTCTATATTATTATCGTTTTAACATTAGTTTAATTTTTTGTTATTCAATTGGTCAATTTTCGCAAAAAAATTTGCAATTTTTTCAGTTGTGGGAAGACGCTAGAAAAATTCAAACTTTTGCAATTTTTGAAAATCCTGTTAACCGTGAAAATAGAACCTATGCTACTTCTATAAGTGTATTTTGCTCTGTTATTACAATACATTTAAAGAAAAAATTTTGAGCAAAACTTTTGAGAAAATTTCGAGAATGTCCGTGGGGCTTGATCTAAAAACCCCCAAGTTTTAAAGAATGGTTTTCAAAATTTCAAAGCTTCAACTACAGATAGATAGACAGATGTTTCTTCAATTTGAAAAAAATCCTACGCATGGTTTAAGCGCTAGTAGTGTTCACAGACGGACAGACGGCGGGCGTTTCGCTTGCAATTGAGTTTTCGGTATCAAGGACCAACAAAATAGGAATTCTGGCTACATCACATATAAGAGGACTTTTTTCTCTTAATTAAGCAACTGCATTTATCCACTTTTTCGTTATCAGGATCCGGCAATGAATTTTTTTCTGCCGAAAATCCACCGTTTTTTCGCGCAGCATTACATAACTTTCTTTACATTAAGTATATTACTCCGTATATACGTAGGTATGCAAGAAAGTAAAAATGATATTTCATTAAAATCTGTCTCCTATTTATAATATACTCGCATAACTGTGTTCAGCATTCTCTTAATAATTCACTTTACCACAATAAGAGCATCAGTTAATCCCATACTGCAGTTAAGTGATTAATTTTTTCGTCTACGTTTCTGCATTCCACGAAATTTGCTAAAACTTGAAAGTTAATAATTTGTATTGCTGTTTTTTATATTAACTTCATATTATTATATAATAAGTTTGGCTAACTTAAGATAAACAAATGCAAAAAAAAATAAATAAAAATAAAAATATCTGGCCCAGTTAACCAAACTGTCCTGTATATCAATACAAGTAACTGGAGTTATTTTCTGACGTTAACTATCCACTCTACACAATTTTGCGTAGTGTAACGATTATGGACAATGCACTGAAATTACATATTATAATGTTCTTAACGAAGTGCTAGCAGTACGTTTTATCGAAATTTTGATTCATAAAAACTAATGGCGGTATGCATGGTAAGAGTCTAGTTTTTTGATATTACAATTGTTTGGTGATGGAAACACCAGAATAACGTTCGAAAAAAAAAACTATTAATTTTAACTTACTTTCATTGGGCGAAATAACTTCTTTTACCGTGTAAGTTAGAGCCTTGATGAGTCTCAACGAAAAAAGTACGTTTTAATCCATTTATCGAGTACTTTATGCTAACAAATGAAGCTGAATAATAATGTTATCTTCTAAAATATTTTGATGTTTCGATAGCAGGAAAGTCGTCAAATGATGACATTAAGCGACAGTGTTGCGTAATATTCATTTTCCCACTTCCCTGGCAATATTCTGCGTCCGTTTATTTTCTGACTCCCAATTTACTGAACCATTTTCTTGAGAAACTTCAATAAAATATTTCAATAGTCTTTAATTTTTTAAACTTAATTTAATTAATTTAAATTACTTAATTAATTTAAGTTCATTCAATATTAACTTTGTAATTGCAGAATTACATGAATTCAAACGGATTGGTAAGGCTGAATTAGTATTTTTTGATTTTTTGCGATTAAATAAAAAAAATAGTTCACGCATTGGTAGTGATGTAAAAAACCAATAATAATATAAACTCATAAACCCGTTTTTATATATTTATATTATGAGACTTGAGATTTGAAATTATACGTGCAATTTTTCTTCTTGCAGCCGTCGACACTGTCGTTTTTGGGGAAAGTGGCCTTCACGACCTTTCCCCTGTTCTCGCAAAAGTGCCGGCGCCGCGAAGGCAATCTTCCCCAAATGCGACAATGGCAACGGTTGCTAACAGGAAATCTCGTACATTTAGTTCCAAATCATATGTCTGAAAGTATAATTTTATACTCAATATACTATCAAAATATTAACGTATGTTACATCAATGCATCCGTCTATTTATGATTATCTATCGCTAGTGAAAAAAATATATGGTCCCATTTAAAAAATCAAAGATAATTAATTTTCTCGAAAACTAAAAATATTTCGAATTATAACTCTACCGCACATTACTTCCCCCATGATTCCGCATTGGTAAGCGAAAACTTCATTTCGATATCGGGAACCGTTTAGAAGTTATGAGGTGGCCCATAGTTGGTGGGACTCTGTATAATTCTATTTCTCAGAAAATTTTCATTACGAATTTTTCTATTTTCCAATAAATAAGCACTTTTTATAACAGTTATTATGTTTTATTTAATAAAAACCTCATGAAAACATTGTTCTCTTTTGTAATTGATTTTCCCACCTTCCAGGAATGTTTCCGCGCAAAAATTTCTTTCGTTGCCCGCTGCAGCGACGATTTTGAGTGGCAGCACCCGCGAGGCATAAATAGGAACACGAATGCCCATGCGGGCAAAACTGACCGCCCTTGCTATAGATTCTGGTAGGATATTATTTGATTGACAGTCACAACTATTACGATCGCGACATTTTACAATCTTTTATTTTAGTCATCAATATTCCCTTCGAGATTCTAAAATTTTTTTTTCTGAAGCTTGGTATATTGTCAGTCCACTCTTAATGCAGGTATTCTTCAGCTCACCGATCGCAATAAGACGTGACTTGAACCGCGAGTACTTGGAAACAGCAATCTAGCTTAAATCAAGAATAACATTGGCATCAGTTAAACCTCATTCCTAAAATACATTAACAAAATTATATAAGAAACAGAAAACTGATTAAAATGCAAACAACATGAAAGACAAAAAATTGAATTTAAACTATAATGATAATAGGACGCACTATTTGGTATCGCAATATTAGAATAATTCATGAAGTCCGCAGAAAGGTTTCCAATCCCCAAAAGTTTTGTCCACACTAGGAAACGAACTCGCTTAGGTGCAGAGAGTGGTTTCCATATCCACTACACTATTATCTCCCCAAGAATCACAGCCCCTCCAACACAAAAAAAAGTTGGACAGATTAACACATGCTCATGAACGAGAATGAAGTCTGTTTCGAACTTTACGTGCGGTCTCACAGTCCGCGGTATCTACTAATGTTTGAAAGTAGGGTGTGACTACTGTAAGTTTGAGATCGCCTGTTGGAATTTACGTGTTTCGGGAACTACTGTATGAACAGAACATTTCAAGAGTTCAATTCAATAACACGGCGACTAGAGCAAGTGACCTCTCTGAGGGTCATTTCAAAACATAGGCGCGTGAGGGATGTTATGTCCTCGCCTTCAATGGAAATGGAAACAACGTTAATTAATGTAAGGGAGTATATGGATTTGGAATATATGCATTAAAAAAATATTTTCATCACAAAATTGCTCTCTCATTAAAATTAACTGAGCTCATGCTTAATTTCCCATAACAGACATTAGAAATTTCTATCATTACATGTCAATTAGGTATAAGATCGATTATTACCAGAACAAATCATCAGATTGCTGGTGCACTTCTCAATGTTGTCTGTGAAAAGTATACAAATGAGTGTTATAATAAGAAAGAATTTTCGTCTCCCTAAAACATGTGTATACTGTTTAGTTGCATGTTTTATTTCTATATTTAAATGTGTGTAGCATTACAATGCAAACAAAACTCTTATTCGTTTATTATATTGAATTTAAATTATTTTTCACAATTTAATACACGACAAGAACGTGTTCCTACAAAAGGGAGTAACGAAGCATTCTCCAGGGGAGGGAAATATTATTGGATTGGTGCCACATTCTACAGACTCCGCCTCTTATGCCTTTTAAGGCGAGGAGAACGGGGAAATCTTCAGAGGCTAGGCCACTTGAATTACTAGAAGAGCCAATGATAAGCGTTGCTTGCCTTAGAGTTAAGGATTGCTCAAGCCCGGTGTCAAATATACATTATTACTCTTAAACTTATTAACAAATGAGACATCATTGAATTTCTCTATTGATATATTCATTACAGGTAAAAAATATATGGTTCTATTTGAAAATTCACATGTGATTCAATTTCACCAAAATTAAAATTAATACACAGAATGTATCTGCTGCCTCAAACTTGCCTCGTGGAATAAATACGAAAATGATCTCTCATGCCACCGCTCTGTCCATTTTGCTGTTCCATTTTGCATTCCTAAAGCATTTTGCAAAATAATTTGTTGATAATGAATATCCTCGCTAAACATATTGGCATACACTTTGCACTACTGAATAGAATGCATCCAACCACAAAGAAACCTTCAAATTTGCAGGATAACAGTTAGTCTCAGCGTTTTGAAATTTGCCAGAGAATTTATTTATAATAAAACGTGTGTCAACGATACATGAAGAATCGAAAGTTAAAAACAGCTTATGAGCAACAATTTCCATCGATTTGTCGTAAGTCACAAATCGTTAATACAATTTAATCAGCAGAAAGCAAGACACTGCAAAACTATTTGAATTTTATACTTGATAGCAAAGAACGAATGAATTGGGGGCTGGAAACAAGTGAGGGTTGTCATCAGACGCTAAGATTCTATAAACAATTGCGTATCTCGAAAACGAAAGACGATAGCCCCGGTTGGATTGCGGAATTTTGCATCTTGTGTAAAGGGAATTGAGATGAGAGAATAAAAAAGAATTGCAAAATTTGTAAAATTATAAACAATTTCCAATTTTTGCAATTTTAAAGTGGGAAGGGTTTTCTGATGTCCCAGAACCAAAAACTGCGAATTAACAATTTTGCAACAATTAACAATTTTATAAACAATTCCGAAATGTGCGCTATTTCTGCCGGGGAGTGTCCCCAAATTGCCCCTGATTTGATGATAACAAAATAACAATTTTGACATGAGATGCAAATTAATTGCTTAATATCTAGTTTAATTGTTACTTTAATGATAAATATACAGCTGGTCTTTGAATTTTACTTTCTTTTATTGAAATAGTTCCCTAGAAGTCCTAACGATTCGTGAAAGACAGTATTTTGCATTTTTGCAAATGTAATATACATATGAACAAATGAAAATATGCAATTATAATCGTTTTTCTTACCGCAAAATTCTGTAGTAAACTGGTCATTTGATAAAGTTCATAATTGCGTTTGGACAAGAATATTGGAATTTAAATATCTATAAGAACATAATTGTTCTAAAATTAGTGTTATTTTATCTGATATCAATGTAATTTCTTCAAAAAGAATTGTGTTAACAGTGATTAAGTGCTATGTGTTCATATATATTTCAATGAATTTACTTTCATGTTCATACAAGTGTTTCTTTCATGTTTTTTGCATTTGAAAATACTTCCACATCTGAACTGGCGGCGCCCGCCATTTTGTACGTCGTAATTTTGTTAGGCCACTCCCCCCTGCGTTGAGATTGGCTACGATGGTTTGTGAGACTCCGCCTGCGACGTTTCGTCATGACAAGGGCTGGCCAAGCCGTGCAAAAGCTGAACCTAGCCGCAGAAGGCCGCGATCAATTTATGTTTCCAGTACTGTACTTTCCATGTGAGAGAAATTCTGCAAACGATTTACTCCGTGTTGCTTAAATGGGAAAATAAGTATGCCTTCGAGCAATATGCCAGAAGAAATCAAACAGTTGTTTATAGGAGATGACACATCAAAAAACTTTAGAAATAATATCCTTCAATATAATAGTGCTATATCTTTTGTGCCGATATTGCATTGCCACGTGGTTATGGGCCATACGTGTTCAAAATTTTGGGAACTCCTTATCACAGAATATCTTCGTTATACCCTCAAGATCCAAACAATGCAATATATTGTGAATATTAGTGTGGGTACTGTATTTTACATTTATCTGAGATATCACCGTCAAATTTTGTCGGGTTCTCACTAGTTACAAGTTTAATGCATCAGCTTCTGCTCTGTAACTACGCGTGGGGATCAACACATTTATGCAGTGTCCTAGAATTTGTGCTAATTCCATCTGTAACTTTGATATTTATCACAGACAGTGCAACGCCGTGGTTTCCTTTGAACTACAATGTGATCTGTGTTAATCACGAGAGCTCCACGTGGTGCCCTGAGTTGCATAATGCCCCCACCCCTGCTCATCAACGCAGTCATGACGTCATGCGCCCTCGGGCGTGAAGATCATCTGGCTATTGCCACAAGGATTTTACTGTATTTTATACTGTTTTCCTTTCAGCGCCCATCAATTTCTTCAGTTTGTGTTAACCTCAATAACCTTTTCATTACATGCCTACAGCATTTGATTGAGCCAAAGATTTCATGAGAAATCGTGATTGCATCATTGCAATTTAATGTATTTTATTGTATATTTAATCAACTAATTATATGTTTTTATGACTGGCTTAATTCACAATTTTTATTTCCCACGTAAATGGCAATACCTCCTTTGTATAACATATTAATTGGCCCTCCGTTTGTAGCTATCATACGATTAATGTTTAGGTATGATAGCTACAATAACAGTGTTTACAGTGGATAGGGGCAAAACAGCTATTACAATACAAAAATAAGTGGTTACATTAAATTTCTAATATAGAAGTAATATTTTTGAATGGTTTCAATTCTTATCCCCCGTCCCACCACCCACACCCCTCTACAGCTAAAAACAGGTTTTTTTTATTTATATTTTTCGGCAACTAAACACTATTTAACTCGCAAAAAATATGACAAAAAACAATTTATACTATCAGAATAATATTTTTTTAATATTTTGTCAGATCCAAATTCAAACACACAAAAATATTTTTGAAAAAAACAACAAAATAGTTATTTTCATATTAAGTGTGTGAAGTTTCCGTTTTTTTCATGGACGAGATTGAGACCGTAGGTCGAGGCAAAAAGTCTCAATCGAGACCATGAAAAGGGCGGAAACTTTACACACGAAATATGAACAAAATATTTTCTACAACTGCATAAAAATATAATACAAATAGTTTCGTAAACTTGTATTGGAAAAAGAAGCCTGGTACTCCGGACAATATAGGAATGCATTTTATAGGGCCATAATTAGTTAAGAGTATCTTGGCAACGATAGTTGAAGTATTCTAAAACCGTGCAAAAAAGACTTTGTTCACGGTACCAAGATAGTTGTCTTGGCAACGATCTTTTTTTAATGGCGATTAAACAATGACGAAGTTCACGTACTGCTAGCGATGCAAAGAAGTTGTCCTTTTGATGCAGTTGTAGAAAAAATTATTTTTATTGTCTTAGAACAATGGAACAGACTCGAAAAAAATATCAAACGTTCCTCTTAAAACACAAATTGTTGTGAATGTTCTTCAATTTTTTCGACAGCTCGGCTGCAGTTAAAAAAAATTTCTCGCCTTTAAATCACCTTGACTTTAAATATACTTTGAAAATGATTGCAACAGTTTTGTGCATTTATTTTAGGGTTTATTATTTATTTGTATACATTGTTGTAGTACCCAGTAATATTTTGATTTTGGTATTTAGTTTTTAGCAGTTTTTGATAATATAATTTGGTCACATGAGAAAGATAAATGGGGCACATGTGGGGAAATGAAGAGGAACAGGTTGAACCCAGATTTGCCACACCTGTTTTACTGTGTTTTAGAACTCCGCCCCAGGCAAGAAAAAATCTTAAAACTTCATTTCAGAACACCTGTGAATTTTTTCATATTTTTTAATTCCTGGGACAAAGTATAAAAGAAAAGGCTTTTTTAATCAAGTACTTCTAAGACGTCTAAGCACCTGCGTTTTTCCTCCGCGAGGAAGGTCACAGAATGGCGTGTGAGACGTTCTGTGCCCAGGACGCGACATCTCCCGGACAGCTCAAGAGTTACTGGCTCTGGCAGCGGATGCCTACACTCTCACATCTGTAGATGTTTCAGACAGTATAAAAAGTTGTCTTTTCCCTAACCTAAGTATTTATTCTTGTAAACGTATAAATAAGTATATACAATCCGGACTCTGCGGAAACTCTGTTATTTGTAAAGGATAATTGTATGAAAACTGAAAATTGATTTAATGTAGCACCCAACTGCGAACACCCATCCCTCGAAATGTGATTTACAGAATTAGAGACCCGAAACTCTGCAAGAAAACTCATTCCAATATTTCTGAGCATTGAGATGAAAATCACAAAAAATAAAATAGTTCCGTTAATTCTATGGTGAAAGATCTTTTCGGTATTTTCCTTCAATTTATTTTACATTGATTTCTTCTTCTCTTTTCTCTCTACCAATGCTACGAAGAGGGGCATTACTAAGAACTAAATCTGCAAAATTGTAAAAAAGGACGATCATAAAGTCGTATTTTGTAGAATATTGCTTAAGAACATAATCCGGATCCAACCTTTCCCCCTCTATTTCCC
Source organism: Teleogryllus occipitalis (assembly GCA_011170035.1). Classification (NCBI taxonomy): domain Eukaryota; kingdom Metazoa; phylum Arthropoda; class Insecta; order Orthoptera; family Gryllidae; genus Teleogryllus; species Teleogryllus occipitalis. The sequence continues at coordinate 247,086 of BLKR01001578.1, read as the reverse complement.
CATTGTCGCCCATCTATCCTTCACCTGCACCTGAACTATCCCTCATCATTTCCCCATTTGTCATCTACCAGTCCTCCAAAACACGTCATCTTGAGTATTTACTTGTCCTAAAAAAAAGTCGTGTCCCCATGAGACATGCAAACCTGGTGTAAAAAAGGTCGAGACGCTTTTGAGTTATTCGCAATTATAAAGTGTGTTACAATAATCTTTTGTTTGGTATGTCATAATCTGCAAACTTTTATTTTTTTCTTCTGAAATCTTTTTGATGTAGAATGGGGTGTAATCCACTATCCACCAGTATCACACTTTGAAGGTTTTGTGTCGATGGTTTCTTATAAATTGCCAAAAACTATTGTCTTTCCTTGCCATTTAATATAATTATGCAAAGGATTAGAAAGATTTACAAAATGATAATTTGTAACTAAGTTCCAAAATTAGAATATTACTGGATGCTACAACCTTGTATGAGTATACAAATGTATAACAAACACTAAAATAAATACACAGAAATGTTGCAGTCATTTTCAACGTATAAAGTTAAGGTGATTTAAAGGTCGGGAAAAGGTTTTTAATTTTTAGCTGCAGCCCAGCTGATGAAAAATGTGAAGAAACACTCACAACAAATTGTTTTAAGAGGAACGTTTGAGATTTTTTCAAGCCTGCTCCATGGTTCTAAGACACAATAAATATTGTTTTTTTCTCAAAAATATTTTTTTGTGTTTGAATTTGGGTCTCAGAAAATATCAAATTTTTTTCTGATAGTATAAATTGTCTTCTTATTTATCATATTTTTAAGTGAGATAAAATAGTGTTAAGTTGCCAAAAAAGTAACATTACAAAACACGTTGTTGGCTGTAGTGGGGTGTATGTGGTGGGACGCGAGCCAAGATACTTTTCAAAAATATTATTTTTATGTTAGAATTATAATATAGCCACTCATGTCATTTGGTTTAGGGGATCTTCTTACCATCGTATCCGGGGGTACCCTTTGGAGCGAGTTTTGAGAAAAAATTTCGTAAATTTCAAACGCAAATTACGCAAAAAATCACGATTTTTCAAACAAATTGTACGTGACCTTTTTTATAAAGATAATTTTGTTCAACAGGCTTTATGCAAAGTACCCCTCAGAATTAAAATATCGGTTCCAAATTCCAGGGGCCGTGATATTAGCCAGAACAATAGGAGAATATCGGTTTTGGAGAAAATCGGCGGAGCGGTTTATGCGCTAGCGTTGTTCACAGACGGACAGACAGACGTTTTGCCGTCAATCAATTTTTCGGTACGAAAGACGCACAAAACATGGATTCTGGCGTCACTACGTGTTCCAGGATTGTTTCTATATTTAGCAAGCACTTATCCACATTTTCGTTACCAGAGCCCGGCAATAAGAGTTTTTTTTGTGGAAATTCATCGTTTTCCGACGCACGATTACAAAACTTTCTCATCTTACGTTAGTAAATGTGAGAAAGTAAAAATGTAAAAAGACGTCATCCAAGATGTTGATGCCCATGATGTTGCTCCTTTGACCCGACAGGGAAAAGAAAAAAATATATGAGTAACTTTTCAACAAAGAGGGTCTTGACGTCCTTTATACTATGTTTGAAAAGAAAGTAAAAAGTTTATTGACGAAAAAACGCATAAGAATAATTTGCGTTCGTAAAGTGAGCATGTAATGTGGTTTACTACTGTAATGAAACTACTTTATTATGATTTGAAAATTTTACTGTCAGGTCTCTTCATTATTGTTTATCAGTGTAACTATTGTAATTTAACGATTACGATGTTTTTTCTCTCAAGCTTACACAGTAATTTCATGAAAGTATATTTCGACCATAGAACAAAATCATTCAGTCGTAGAACATAGACAATAAGCCGCGTGCGGCACTCATTTTCTAACGCTTATTAAGAAGTTTTTTTATCGAGTATCGTACTTCGCCATTTCATTACTGTCGGTTCGCTAAATCTCCTTAGTTCAGCGACAGCCGCAGCCTCAGTCAGTGCAGAGAAGAAGCATCTGTATTTTAGGTGTGCAGCATTAGCAAGCTATGCGCCAAGTTTCTGTGACTTTTGGACTAATTCTTTCTCTAGCTATAACGTTCACATTCGGTCACTCTGAATGTCCTTGTCATCCCAGATATGGATCTTTCAATCACGCTAGGGGTGGAATGTTTGCACCGTTTGATCTTGGCCATAGATTGAACGTGGGCGCAGGACCCGATTTTTACCATGAATTTTACAGGAGGCCCAACGGCCCTCTACCGTTGCATGATTCTGCGTTTCAGACAGCATATTTTGGCCCTTCTCCTGGATTTATTAGGAGCTTCGGTTATCTGCCCGGCGAAGGTATAAGTATTGAGCGACATGGACGGTTTTTACCTCCTCCTGGACCACCTCGTTTCCCACCGAGATCTGGTTTTCCACCCCCACCTGGGTTCCACCCCCCACCTGGGTTCCATCCTCCACCTGGGTTCCATCCCCCACCTGGGTTCCATCCCCCACCTGGGTCCCATCCCCCACCTGGGTTCCCTTTTCCACCTGGGTCCCCTTTTCCACCTGGCTTCCCTTTTACTAATGGCTTCCCTCCTCCACATGGATTCCATCCCCCACATGGCTTCCCTCCTGGTCATGGGTTCCCTCCTCCGCATGGGCCTCCTCCTCCGCCTGGGCCTCCTCCTCCGCCTGGGCCTCCTCCTCCGCCTGGGCCTCCTCCTCCGCCTGGGCCTCCTCCTCCACCTGGGCCTCCTCCTCCGCCTGGGTTCCCTCCTCCGCATGGACCTCCTCCTCCGCCTGGGTTCCCTCCTGGCCATGGGTTCCCTCCTCCGCATGGGTTCCCACCTTACCATATGAGCCATCCACCATATCCTGGGTACCCACCTCAGTGGTATCAACCTGGACCTCTCCCAAATAACACAACGAAAGATCCGAAAACTACCAAGAAACAGAAGAGCAAGAAACCTCGTAAAGATCGAACATCCACAACAACCCCTCCTGCATCCACAATTACATCAATGTCGCAACCTACCACATTGAAAACCACTGAAAAGACGTCTGAAAAGACGTCTGGAAAGATGTCTGAAACATCTGCAAATATGTCTCCTGCAACTGAAGCAAGCGTACCTGTGTCGACTCAAACCTCAACCGCGGCAGCTGAAGAATAAATATCAACTACGATGGATGCTGGGTCGAATAAATAGCCGAGTGACAAGAAGCCCAATCTTTAACCCTAAAATTGTTCGATAAAGGGTGATGAATTGTGATCAAGTAATGAAGAATGACCATTAATTTCCTGATAAATCTTACGAAATTGCAATATGAAGGAAGAAGTTTATGTTGTATTCGAAATTATTAAGAAAAAAGTTATAGTATCAAGAATAAAATTATTTTTTTTCTCTGAGAAGTTAAACAGATCTGTATTTATTGTTTAACGTGAATGTGACAGCTTTGTGTTGGAGAAATGTGTGTTTAATCTTTAATTTTTATTTACCTTATTTGCTTTGTAAATGGTTTTATTGAATAGCGTGAAAAAAAGTTTTCCTTTCAAGTTGTTTTTACGTTGAAACAAGTATTCTTGAGTTATATGTTCAATATCTGATCCTGAAAACTCTAAATAGAGGGCCGAGTTCAGCAAATCGATAAATGTATGAAGTTTAAAGAATATATAATCATCGTAAGTAAAACTACTACAACCCTGTTGTTTTTATTCAGTGACTTAAGAAAACTGTTCTGAAATAAACTGACGTAGCCTGTATCGTACAATGTCATTATTGTAGCGAAAAAGTTTACAGTAGAATAAAGAAATATTAGATGAATGTCTCTGGCCAACTTCTTTCTGTCTATACTAAAAACGTTGAGTCCCTGGTGTGAAGGTACTTCATTTTAACATAATGATTTCAGAAGAAATAATCATCGTGGAAGATTCCTGAATGTCTTCCCATCATTAAACATGTCACATAATGAAGGTTGCGGACTGCTAAGCTGTCATAAATAGAAGGTGAGTCACTTCCGGTGAAAAAAATACACCAACGTATTTCTTATGTATTTGCAATCAATCAATCCTTGTCAGTCTTAGCTTCAGAAGGCAATTCCTCGTAGAGTGTATTATGTTCTTCCAGTTTCCTTGTAGCCTGTATATCATCGGCACTTTATTCTAATTTGTAACTTTTGAAGCTCTCTTTTAGCCGTCCTGGATTTTCGAGATAGCTAAGAGCGTGTTCCGACTTAGCGCTTCGGTCCGAACGGTCGCGAGTTCGAGTCCCCCATTGGGCATGCTTGTTTGTCCCTTGTTACTTTCTCGTACACTACTTTTCTGTACTATTTACGGAGTAATATACGTAGCATGAAGCCTCTGGGACATTTTCAAAATTTTCTCAAAGTGGGCTCCTAATTCTTTCTTTAAATGTTTTGAAAGAATAGAGTAAACTTCACTTATGAAGATGGCATAGGTCCGTTTCCACTGTGAAGTCTGAATTCTCGAAAATTTTAAAAGTTTGAATTTTTTCCGGCCTCTTCCTACAACTACAAACTTGAAGATAGCGATTTTTCCTTCAAGTGTAATTTTTTTTCTCCGTTTTTCAAGTGTAATTCTTTCATTAAGATCATATATATTTTTTGAAACTACGAGTTGTTTTCGAGCAATATTGCGTGAAATTTGTGCAATTTAAAAAAATCAAGGGAAAAATTCTCGAAAACGGCTCCAAATTTTTTCCTTAAACTTTTAGTAAGGATAGTGCTAAAAGTACTTTATAAGATGACGTAAACGATATATAGCTCAATTCTTTTGGTGTTTCGAAAATTACAAAAATGTATTTTTTTACATGTCTCTCACATCGACAATATTGACATTAGCAGCAAATTGTTCACATTATTGTATTTAAGAGTACATGTGATTTAAATAATGTCATATAACGTTTCTCGAAAACTCAAGTTTTCAGTGAAAATGTGCTCAAAATTCCTCGTTTTTAGAAACGCTCAAACACCATTTTCTCAAAAATGCCTCCAACTTTTTTCTTCAAACTTTTCGTACAGATAGGGGTAGTAGAACTGTTTAATATTACATAAAGTTCATTTTGGGGAAATTCTTTAGTTTTTTTCAAAAAATGCACATGCAACTTTTTTAAATATTCCTCACGCCGTTAATATGCACATTTCCAGCGATTTGTATACATTATTGCATTTGTGAGTGAAAGTGCTTCAAATGATTTCCAATGAAGTTTTTTTGAAAATGCTAAGATTTCTATGAAAAAGTTTCAAATTTTAGATTTACAGTAACGCTTAAATGCCATTTTTTCAAAACCAGCTCCAAATTTTTCAACAACTTCTTTATAGGAAGAGGTTTTACTCTTCTTTAATATTCTAAAAGAAATATTTTAGTACTACCTTTAGAAAACCGAAAAATTGAATTTTTTTAAAAAAAATCCTCTTTGGGTGGTGATAGATGGTAGCTAGCATGAGGATGGAGATCAAGCTGAATAGCCCAGACCAAAGACATAAGAAAACTCAGTATTACGAGAAAGTTTGTGCTATTATGTAACACCACTAGTGTCTCGTATACGTGTTGTCGCGGAAGACTTCATGTTCTGCTGACCCGAGATCAGAAGAGCCCGCAATTGCGTTGGGGTCTAGTGTCTTGTCGAATGTGCTTTCTATCGGGACGTTACCCTTTGGTAACCGGCTGTCGACTAGATAAAAGCCCTAAAACGAAGAAGCGCTGTTGTGGACTTGGGAGGCCATTAGCATAATTTGTGAACTGTGAGTGCAATTCTGGTGGCCAGCTGGCGAGTAAATACCGCGCGCAATCACGTATCCAAGCGGCGTCCTGGGCTGTCGTCATTTGCACCCCAATTCTGTCGAATCATAAATGTTTGTTTTTCCTTGTATCCGAAACAGAGAAATTATTTTTGTCACAACACTTGGAAATATCCTCGGCTCTCCGACTCATAAGCACAACATTGTAAACCAGCGTTTGCCAACAGGAGAAAATGCGGCGGCGATGGTGTAGCGGTTAGCGTATCGGACTGCTATACCCAAGTTTGCGGGTTCAAACCCGTGGATTTTTAAGGGCGAAAAAAATCCTTCGTACGCCTTCCTTCGGAGGGGAAGTAAAGCCGGCTGTCCCATGTTAGTACATTTACTGCATGTAAAAGATCCTCAAGCCTAAATGATGCCTCTGAGCTAAATTCAAATCGCCTGTTTCGTCGCCCAAGTAATACCTTCTTTCTCCCATGATAGGTGAAAGGAGTGTAACGAAATTTGCGTGGTCAGACGGAAGAGCAGGCCTCATGGCCTGAGTCTCGCCACGTAAAATAAGGCAAATTCAATTCAATTCAATTCAAAATGGCGTCCAGGGTATCCCTCCCCTTAGTGCGCATGCGCACGGAGAAGGGCGGAGCGATCCAAGGCCTCATTCACAATGCAAACTTAAACGTAACGTAGCCGCCAAACCTACAAATGAGTTTACTAAGCGAGACCATTCGCAATGCCTCAACGTAACCGTAGATGTGAGTCCGTAAACTTAAAGAGTTCACAAGCTCCAAGGTTTTACGTTAGGTTTACGTTGGAATTCTACCGAATACCAATCAGAGAACTGCGTGCAAGGTCGATTTCAGATTGTGTTGAGATAGTTTGTGGTTATGTCATTTTGATATTGTAACGTAGAAAACTAGTTTGCGAACAGCTTTGATGCGTGCAGTGAATTCAAAGCAAGAATTTGGGCAATTTTTATTGTGACTTTAACTTGACTCGGCGAATAAACTAATTATGTTCGACGAATTACTCGTGAATTTGATACGAGGGAATCCTTGTTTATACGATGAAGGAAATGTGAACACTACTACAAAAGCTACTCGCTACTATAAAGACAAATCGATAGAAATGTCGAAGAAAAAGCTAGAAATTATGGTGGAACGATCATTCCACCGTGCTAGAAACGAATCGATCAAGTTTCAGTACGTTGAATTCTGATTGGTTCAGGCGAAACTTACGTTCGTCATTGTGAATACTTCTTTTTACGTATAAATTTTACGGCTAAGTTTACAGCATTACGTTACGTTTAAGTATGCATTGTAAATGAGGCCTAACGAAGGAGAATACGGTAGTGATTTGTTTTATCACCGAAAATTAGTTACTCTCAATTACAGTACACAAATTGCCAGCACATAAAAAGCGATACATCTAAAAGTCATCAGTTTTGAAGCAAGTAAAGAAATATGCATAGAAAAAATATTTTTATGAGTAAACAATTGGCAAAGATAGTTTATAAGGTAGCTAGTACTTGAAGTAAAGCACATTGTCATTGACCGCGAAATAAACGAGATAGGTTAAAACTGTTCTCCTGTAAAATCACGACTTATGAAATGGTCAGTTTTGTATGAGAAATAACTCAAAATTGTCATCCATTCTTCGCCGCTTAATTAAGTAGTTTATCTTTCATTACACCTCCTATTAAATTCGTCGCATTTTACACGCCCAAAATAGAATGTATAATGAATTAACAGTATTAATTTTTAAATAAGCTGTATAAATTGAAATGAAATCTTTCAGAACCAATTTTATTTCAATTTAAGCTACTTTACTAGCTCTTCTAGTTGGAACTGTTATTTAAATGGTTTATTTTAACACTGGGATCTTGGAAGCAATGAGATGCGTATGTACTATTGTACCCAAATATTCGTACCAGAGACACGCCATTAATTATTATACTATTTTGCTACATATTGCTGAAGTTTAACACTTACGATAAATGTCAAACAAGTATACACATTCCGCACTGGATAGTTGTGAATCCTCTTCGAGCCATATGATACATTTGAACATGAGTTGTGAGACAACATAATCCACCTATAGTCACGTCTACCCACTTAACTGGAGCAAAAGCAAGAACGTTATTATTCTGCACAATATTTTGAATGAAATTAAGTAAAGTATTTCCTTGTATTCAATGTTCTAAACCACTGGGATTATTTTCCTGTTTTGACAATGTGTTGAAAATGAACAATTTCTAACGTCTTCTCGAAATTATTTTGCAAAGTGAATGGGTTCTTTAGTACCATTTTGTGAACAATGTAAATTTATTGTGAATTCCTTATATTGTCAAACACACTTGTTTTATCTTATTGTAAGTTTTAATTTTTATTTATTTATATTAATTTTTTAATATTTATTTTATTGTATTTATATTAATTCTTTAATTTCTTATTTTAGTAGACATAATGTTTTAAGGCTTGATGATGGAGGCACAACGTGACCTCCGAAACGTTGCCTCGCTGTTTCTTGTTTCAAGATACCATTGTAACGGAATAATCATTTTCTTTTAATAAATGGGTTTGTGACTGTCTATAAAAAAGAATTATTGGAACTTTCATTAAGAATTAACCAATATTCACCCAATAAATCTGCATGTAATTTCACAGAAATAGTAGTAGCATTAAAGTAGAAAACACATTTCTCACAGTTTGATAATAAAAACTACTGATTATTAATTCTCTACATTTCTCCCGGTTTTCAAGGTTTGTAAGCCAGGTATTGAATTACTTCAATATTTAGCTATCTTCATCACAATTCAAAATTACTAATATTGATTTGAATTTTATAAACATACAAATAATTAATTAAATTACAATGCAGTGCATTATTTTAATATTGCCTCGCAACTACATTGACCATGTCAATCTAGTGTTAAGAAAATGAAAATCAGCATTTGAAAGGAAACAACTTGCTTGTAAATACAATGTTATTGATAGAGAATCAGGTAATTTTCAGCAAGCAGACAGTGATTTCTAAATAGTTGCTTATCATCTCGAAGAAGAAAAGGTAAGAGAGAAAGAAAAATTGAGCATTGTGCTGAGCATGTGAACGTCAATAATAAAAAGTTGAATTATAGTTGGAATGTTTCGTTTCTGAAAAATGTGACATAAATATTAATATAGTGATATTTTTTAATTGTTCAAAACAATCTGAAAGACATAAAAAAGTGTAATAGTATCCAATTAAAATTTCATTAAATTTTGCCAATACTAATGATAATCTAAGGTGATAACAAATGGTTGTAAGAATTGGACATTTAATAGGACACATAAGAGACGACTTCAAGTATCTCAAGTAATATTTTTGCTTCTGTTAACGTTTTATTCAATAAAACTGTAAAATGCTCTGCAAACAGCGGAAAAACCGAGTATAGCTGAAAACTTTAGACCTATCAGTCTGCTTCCAATTTTATCAACAATCTTCGTACGACTAATCCATACAAGATTAATAAAATTTATTAACAATATAAAAGCAATCCCATCAGAACAATTCGGATTCAAACCAAACCATTCCACCACCCATCAATTATTGCGTATCACTGAAGCCGTAGCTAACGGTTTTCACCAAAAGAAACATACAGTGACAGTTTTTCTTGATACAAGTCAGACATATGACTGAGTTTGGCATCAAGGCCTCCTATACAAAATGCTAAATTTAGGTATACCCGAATACCCACTAAAGATCACGGAAAGTTTCCTCACGAACAGATCGTTTGTAGTTAAAGTCAACACAGACACATTACCCCTCACACTATTGCCGCAGGAGTACCACAGGATTCACTTCTCTCTCCGTAACTATTTAACATTTTCAGCAATGACATTCCAATCCAAGGCGACTCCAACGTTGCTTTATACGCTGACGATATTGCACTATTCACCTCTCTTAGCGATATCATAAAATCGAAGGAGAATATTCAAAACTATCTGAACAATTATATTAAATGGACTCAGAATTGGAGTATAAAGCTAAATCATACTAAATGCCAAGCAAAAATATACGCATTACGCCCACCGAAAAATCCCCCGAACTTAACATCAAGGGGAATCTTATCCCGTAGACCTCTTCACCGGTGAAGTACCCAGGAGTATTATTTGACAAAAGAATAACGTGGAAACCTCACATTCACGCAATTGCTAATAAAGTCTCGGTCAAAACATCAAAAGTGTTCCCCTTAGTTAACTCTCGATCTGCCATTAGGATAGAAAGCCGAATATTACTGTACACATCAATTATTCAACCCACTCTAACCTATGCACGTCCAGTATGGGGTGATGTGGCACCCAGTAACCTCCAAAAGTTAGTTGCATTCCAAAATAAGTTCCTAAGAAAGCCCCTCAAGGCACCACGGTTTATTCCAAATTCCCAAATTCATCACGAGATAAATATATTGCCACTAGACGAACACATAAGTAAAATAGTCGACCATTTCTATCAAAATTTTTAATCTTCACCCTGTTCCACAATATTTAATCTGGGCCGTAGTGCTTCACGGTCCCGTATTAAATCAAGGTTCCTTAAACTTAGACAATGTTCACGAGTAGAAATGAATATTCCTTGTTATGGATGGCCATATCCAAAATGTTATAATATAAAATGTACTATTTTTAAACTCCTCGAGAGACAGAAATGTCAAACGAGAAGAAATAAATTTAAAAAATAAAACTGTAAGAGAAACAGCAATGACTGATCTGACAATGACTGACCAAATCTGGTCAAAAACGTGTTTTGTTTTTATGTTCGTATTACAAAATTATAATAATTTTATGTTCATTAACACCTGTATGTGCCGGATTTTAATTTGTCTTCGTGACATTGAAATATCCGAAATGGAGTATTAAAGGCCTGTTTACGCACGCGAGTTTCATTTCGACCGACCGCGCGCCGCCCATACGCGGCCTGCGGGTCGCGCCCCGTTTGGACAACTATGATTCAGACTTTACAATATTTAGTTAATGCGTTTCAACGTTTATAAATTTATCTTATGAGTAATAAGTTAGTACTTAATGTATTTTTTATTATTTAATAGGTTTTAATTGTTGGAGGGCGTTGGTACACTCGAAATTACTACATAAATATCGTGCGTGGTTGCATAAGTACATCGTTTGTAAAATTATTTATTTCGTAAATAACAAGCGTAATAAATTTATGTTTGGAGTAATAAATTAGTATCAAACGTCTGTTAAACTATGTTCTTGTTTTTATTTGATTGTGCTCGTTGGTTCTCTCTATTATCGAATTTGAATTTCTGGCATGTTTGGACTACTATGATTTAGTTTTAATAATATTTATTTCATACATGGCAACGTTTATAAATTAATATTTGGTGTAATAAGTTAGTATTGAATGTGTATTTAATTATTGAATAGGTTTGAGTTGTTTGTGGCCGTTGGTACTCTCCAATGTTATGTGCGAATGCCGTGCCTGGTTGCATAACTATTTTATTAACAATATTTTTCCCGTAAATGGTATGATACATTTTATTTTAGAGTAATAAATTAGTAATAAATATTTACTAAATATTCGTATTAGTTTGAATCAATTGTGCCCATGTTTTAAAATTTGGTTGTGCTAGCATGACAGTCACGCCAGCACAACCCCGTTTATTTCAGAAACGGGAGGAGTGATATTTTTTTTTATTTTAGGGTAATAAATTAGTAATAAATGAGTACTAAATATTTCATTTGCTTTGATGTGATTGTGCTATGGTGGTTGTGCCAGCTTGACACACCTCTCACACGCCACGGACACGCGTACGCATACACGCCCATGTTCGTTATATTCCCGTTCCATTTTGGCATTGGCTTCATATATCCGGAAAGCGGTTTTTTTCCGCATAGTGCGACATTCAAATGGTTCCTCTAGTTATAATTTTGAAAATAACCTATTAAACTTTTAAATAAGCTTCTATCAATGTATAGGAATAATATTTTCTACTGTCCCACGAATATTAATTACTTACATTCATATGACATAATAGTTTTGACCATTTTTTAAAAAATGAAATTATTTTTTTTTAAAGATTCACCATTGTTGTAACAACTAACAATGATCAACAACCTATATAAGCAACTTACATTGTTACTAGTTCAAGGAGTATCCAGTTGAAAAATTAACATCTACAAAAAAACTCCATTTTCTAGAGCATTTTCGTGATAAACAGCCAAATGATATGTCAAAAAAATTCATTATTAAAATATACATTTTTAATTAAACTATGTCAAAATGTTGCCTTATGTATACTTATGATATGGGAAACATTTCAACTCTCTATATCAGAAAGAAGAATAGTATTTATTGTCTTCAGATATGTGTTCCCTTAAGGATGATCAACCTAAATGGAAAACAGACTTGCCAACAAGGGATCAGCTTGATTATTAATTAACAAGACAATTTTTCCAAATGAGAAAACAATTACTAGTACAACCCTGACATAGAGGGAAATAAATACAGGCCAGTACGGTGATAGAAAGAATCCCTCAGAAAAGAAATAAGCCAAACAACGAAACAACGAAACTCAAAGTTATTATCACTTATATAATTTTAACTTCAAATATACGGTGAAAATATTTTCGTTAGTGTAAATTTCAGTATTTTACTCCGATTTCAACTTTCCCAGTACATTCTATGGACAAGATCATTATACCATAAACTGGAACGTTCATTCGACACGGTGAAAGAGCATACATATTACAGCTCTGTTATGCCACGCATCAGATAACAAACGTCTTATTAATGAGAATTCCGCCAGTATAAAAAGCTTTCCAAAGGCAGCCAGAGCATCACTCTTGCTTCCGCCGCCCACGCAGTCGCTTATCCTCTCGCAGCCCGTTCTCCATCACCATGCACGCCGTCTCCCTCACCGCCCTCGCCGTGCTGGCCCTCGCCGCCGCAACCCTCGCCTCCCACGAGGACTACGCCCACCACGTCCCCAACTACAAGTTCGACTACTCCATCCAAGATACCTACCACGGCGACGTCAAAAGCCAACAGGAGAGCCGCCACGGCGACCAAGTGAAGGGATCCTACAGCCTGGTGGAGCCCGACGGCCACATCCGCAAGGTGGAATACACCGCCGACAAGCACAACGGCTTCCAGGCCATCGTCCACCGTGAGGGCAAGGTGTCCCTCCATGGCTACGGCAAGCAGGACGAGCAGGGTCTGGGCGGTGATGCCGGTCACGGAGCCGGAGCTGGTGCCGGTTATGGAGCTGGCTTCGGCGCAGGAATCGGTGCTGGCCACGGCGCCGGTGTAGGTGCTGGCTACGGTGCCGGTCACGGAGCTGGTGTTGGTGCTGGCTACGGTGCCGGTCACGGTGCCGGTGTCGGTGCCGGCGTTGGCGCCGGCGTTGGTGCTGGCCACGGTCACCTGGCGGGCTTTGGCGCCGGCATCGGACATCTGGCGCCGCTCGCCCACGGATTCGAAGCTGGCCACGGAGCTGGCTACGGCGCTGGTTACGGTGCTGGATTCGGTGCTGGCTACGGCGCGGGCGTCGGAGCGGGTGCTGGTGCTGGACTCGACCATTACTAAAACATTCTTCTAGTCATTCCTGAAAAATGAGACTGCCAACCCGAGACGAGTCGGCGCCGAGCCACGCCGCCGCAGCCGGCCCCGCCGCCCCGCCCCCCGCGCCACCTGTTGTCCCTTGGCGTGTGCCGAGGGGCGCTGGGCGTGGGTGTGGGCGTGGGCGGTGGGGCCGGGGCGAGGCGAGAGTGGTCGCTCCGCGCCGCGAGATGTCCGCCGGTGTGCGGAGGTGCGCGGCGCGGCCCCTCTACGACTGGGGCGAGAGCGCGCGTGGCTGCTGCCGAAGTCGTCCTTGGGTCTCTGTGGCTCGCAACGGGCTGCTCTTCGGGCCTATTTCCTCGAAACTTTGTGATGGTTTTTGTAATCTGTACGCTGAGTAAATAAAATTATTTTCTCAAGAGTATCATGTGTTTCAATTAATTGAAAATATCACTAACTAGCTGAAGTATCTGGCGTTTCTCGGGTATTTATTACAGTAAATTATTTTACATAAAGAGGAATTCAATCTGTTCATGCCCTGCGGCGGGACCTACCTCTATCTCTTCCATTGAATCCCTTCTCCGCCCTACTCCCTGCCATGCTCTGACCGGCCACGCCACGAGCACCACTGTCCTGTCTTCTCTTGACCCCCATTTGGAAATTTCCAAATTATCTCACTCACTTTTCCACAAATAATTACCTATTTCTTATTTGAAGTTCCAGCTTCTAAATATTCACTTTATAACTAAAAGAAATTAACAAATCTAAACTACAAAATAAAATACTTGTAAACTCACATATATAATTTTTGTGGAGTTTTATATAATATTCCAACACTATCAATAAATTTTCACCTAAAACTTATCCTATTTTTATATTTTGTCTTCTATTGTATTCATAAAGAAAGTTTTGAAATTGATCTGTCAACTTGTGACCTTGAAGGAACTTACTGTTTTAAGCTGCATAACATGCAGAAGTTCATGCACGGGTACGATAATTGGTAGATCCGGAGTAATAGTTACAGATGTCATAACGTAATTGATGAATCTTAATCATAAAATAAATGAAAACACTTTTATCTATTCTGAAACATATTTACCAGCTTTTATAATTTTGAATACGACAAAAATATATATGTTTAATGTCCTATGTTCTAGTAACATGTAGTATAAAACTTCTTTGTTCAGATAAATCAATTCATCAAGCGACTGATATATTAGAAAAATAATTATCTACCAACATTACATTATATGTAAATAATGAATTGACAATGCACAGAGCCACATAACAAAACTGTATTAGCATCATTATTTTATCTCAAGTGATAGAGATTATGGATCCTAAAATATGAATAATAGAAACCAAGAACTCCCAAATATTATTTGCTTGGACAAAAGTATTTTTAGTCAAATTAATTTTTTTTCTTTTTTTTTTGAAAAATATGAACTCATTCATTGGAAGCAATTTATATGCAAAAGAACTTTACAGATTAGTATTAATATGTAAATGATCATTCCTAAATTACATACCACTGCACAGAAATCCATAACATATTGAAGAAAAATTTTACTGAGTTTAGAAAAACATAAATTACTTTCCATTTTTCCAATTGGTAGGGGAGAGCTGAATAACAGAAACAAAGGAGTCCCAGATTTTTTATTTTCTTAGACAAAATATTTTTAGATAAATTAATTTTTTACAATTATTTATTGAAAAAAAAATATGAATTCATTCATTAGGAGCAAGTGACATGCAAAACAACTACACAGATTAGTCTTAATATTGTAATGATCATTGCTTAATTACCAACCACTGCACTAAACTTCTTCACATACAGAAGAAAAACGTACAACTGCAATTAATATGACAAACAACTGTACAGATTAATCTTAATATGTAAATGATCATTTCTAAATTATACACCACTGTTCAAATATCGAAAAAAAAATATTTACTGGATGGAGTGAAAACATATACACATTTTCCATTTTACCATTTTGAACCTAAGAACTGTGTAAATAGTCAAATTGAGAGTCCTAATGAACAGCTGCCCTACTACTTAGAGAATTATTCATATTTCTTCCCTTCATGCAATATTATTTGCAATGGGGCGAGTGAGTACTTCAGCAAGTCGATCTTCCCTCTGAGTAGCAGATTCAAAGTTTTAGTAGTACTGTTGGAATTTGTAATCTGTTTTGACAATTGTGACACTCATTTCGTCAAACAATTAGGTTCTCACAAATTTCTGTAAAATAAGACGTTGTTTACATTGTAAATGATATCTATATATTGTACATTGTACATTACTGTGTATTCTGTACTGTATATTATTGTACTTTTTATTCTCTCAACCTACCCCAATTATTAAACACTTTCAAACTCAGAATGATTTCTTGCCACTTAGTATATATCATGGACAAAGAGCAATACATGAACATTGACATTATTTATCACTTCAGTTAAGGCTTTCTTTCAAATATTCACACAGGGACATTACATAACCTTATTCAAACTCCAATGAATTTCGCAATAATTCTGGACATTGATGAAATCAGTAGTAGATTTCAGACGTCATCCTCTGGTGGCGCACAGCTAAACTATTGACATTGATGCACTCTTGAATCTGTGATGTAAGGCTAGGCGAAAAATGTCCAGAATAATAATTATTTTGAAATATATTACCGTTTATGTATGTAAATCATAGCCTATAGTACTCCAGGCCTTGAAGGGATGCTAGCACAAAAGTTTCATCAGCATTGGTTCAGTAGATTCAGAGATTACCGCGCTGGAAGACAACGCACTTCTGTCTTTATATATTAATATAGATATAGATATATATAATATAGATATATAGAATAGAAATAGCTAATTTTTGTCTGTCCTCTATATGTTTTTCCATATTTATATATTATTTTATTTTTATTGTACTTCAGAATTAGCATTACAAATTTCAAAGTAGTAATTAATTTTATTAGAAGCAGTAAGAATCTCGACTTCAATGTAATCGTAACGAAGACCGAGAGTGTGGATATTCCAGTGGAAAACCTGGAAAAAATTTTATAATAATAATAATTTCACGAGCGCTTTGTCTTTACTGCATAAACCGGCAGCGGTAGCTTAGTGCATCAACTGATGTCACTGCAGCGCCTCTGACCGGGAGGTCCAAGGTTCGAGTTCTGACAGCCGCAGGATTTTCGACACTAGCTTTTAAGCTAGGTTGAATACAGTCGCTGTCTGGACTAGAATCCTAGTGGCCGGCTGCTCTGTTCGGTAGTTTTCCGTGGTTTCTCCGATCAACACCAGGCGAATGCCGGAACAGTACCCTACCAAACGGGCCACGGACCGCGCGCGATCTTTCCTTCCTCTTCCTTGCCCTATCCTCTCCCCTTACATACACACGTACACTAACATGCATCACATACTCCGGGAGACCGGTCGGAAGCTTAGAACTTGTCCTGGCTGGGGCGGTGCCCTGCTGGCGGGAGAGTCCTGGTTAGGGGGAAACCCCAGTAGCCGACGGTAGGTCGGCGCCGAATCTCGCCCTCCAGCGGGGGAAGATCACCGCCATCTCCCGAGAAAAGAACAGGCACTGCCCTAACGGGACTAATGACCAAAGCAGTTGACGCGCCCGGAAACACGAAAAAATCAATCAATCAATTTTCTGCATAAGATACAACGTTAATCTACAGCGCACGTTGCTTAACTCGCGTCAACACACCGCTCCTATGACACAGTAGGCCTGTTAACTTACCACACCCGTTGCCCTCATGTTCCACCTTAAACGCAGGACCCGTCTCGCCGCTCAACCGTCTCGTCTCGCTTCTTGGGGCAGAGATCCCGTTTTCCACCCACCCCGGCGCCTTCTCACCCCTCCACCGGTGGCACAGCGCTCGTCTATTCGACGTTCGCGTCTCTCGCGTCGCTATATTCTTTATTCTACGCTTCTACCTCTTGGGCGACGGGGTTTCGGGCGAGTGGCTGTAGCCCCACGTAGTGCTGCCAAGCCGCTTGGCACTTTCAGCGCCCAACACACATGTGGCACCATAAACTCTTGTGATCACTGCATTTTTTTATCTTGTGTTCACTGCCTGTGACACGTAATTACAAAGCGTTACGCTTTGCGTATACCTTGAATGTGAACAAAGAACACGTTACAATGGATAAACCCGTATTGCCACTACAGCAAGTTCTTTCTCATATTATTTGTAATGGTTTCTTAATATCATTATACTTCTTGGATTGAAGTGATTGTTGATGATCCCGAGCGCATCAATTGCTAAAGTCAATTGTCCCGTAAGTTTAGTGCATGATTCCCTCCTCGTGAGATGAAGGTCACCCCCCCCCCTGGATGATGAGATCCGGGCCCGACCTACCTGTCGGGTAGCGGAGATTTCCTCAGCCAGGTATCTCACCGGCGGGGCACCGCCTCCAGCCGGGACAAGCTCTAAGCTTCCGCCCGGTCTCCCGGTTCATGTGGTAGTGTAGTGCATGTAAGTGTGTGTAAGTAAGGGGTGAGGATAGAACAAAGAAGGGGTAAGGAAGATCGCGCGCGGACAGTTTGTTAACGTACTCCTCCGGCATTCGCCTTGTAGTGATCGGAGAAACCATGGAAAACTACCGACCAGAGCAGCCGGCCGCTTGAGTTTTCCTCCAGACAGCCACTGGATTCGTTTTAGATATCCAGTCGAAAATCCTGCCATTGTCGGGGCTTGAAACTAGGACTTTCCGGTAAGAGGCACTGCAGTGACTTCAGTTAAAAAGCCACCTCTTCCGGTTTCTACTTCTTGGATACGCAAATGTATTTCAAGCCCTCAAAACATTTGAAAACTTTGGGATTCCAACTAAGATACAATTCTTTTGTTTAGCAAGCATCGTAGGGATTAGGTATAGTAAAACCGACGTATTACAAAGAAAGTCGAACTCGTGAATTTTTCAACAATTCAGAAATTTAATGAATATCTGGCATTTACAGTAAAAATATCAAGAAAAAGTTTGCAAGTTTAATAAAATATTTCTGTAGTTTTTAAATGATATAATTTCACACAAAATTACCTGGACTACAGACATTAAAAAAATGGCAATTTTCGAAAATTAAGAGATTTAATCGAAAATAAATCCTATGTAATTTTTATTAGGATACTTTTGCACCATTCCAGAAAATATGAATAAAAACTTCGGAGCATTTTTGATAAAAAAATGAAAATATCGCTGACTTGATGCAAAGAACCCACAAAAATTATAATATTCATTTCAAATTCAAAGAGAGACAACATAACTATATCGATTCCATTGTTGTGAAAATTGGAATGTGTTTTTTGTGAAAATCCTGTGAACGGTTTAAGGGGAGGAGTGGGTGAAAATTGGCAAAAAATTTTGAAAAATACGATTTTTTATTTTTGATGTGATAATTTTGTATGGAATGTGTGGTTAATTTTGGTGTTTTTATTTTTTCGTTATCGCGATTTAAATGGCTCCTGCGAGCATTTAAGATCTCAATGCGTAGATGGCCACGCCCTCTTTTCCAGTTTCCAAACGTCTACATCTACTAGAAATTTTGAATGTATTTTCATTTTGAATTTCCCGGCATGAACTTTATATAGAAGTTCTCCGGAACAAATGAGCTACAGAAAAACAAGGTATCCAACTTCAGAAAGTGTTTATTTAGCGTGGCAGCCTTGATATTTAATTGATTTGGAATAAGTGCTCTAAAGAAATATTTGTTTCGAAGAAGAAAATAGAAATTGCTGTCACATCAGCAGTTTCTCAATTTAATATGGGGTGTGAAGCAAGTGAAAAGATAAGATCAAATATAACTGGCATGAACATGACACCTCAAGGGAAGAAAATAAGTGCAATGAGAGATAAACGCCGTCTTCAGAAAAGTGAAATAGCTGCACAACCAGGTTTTCAAAGTGCCAAAAAAAACTCAAAATGACAAAAACAGTTAGAAAGGAAAAGGGAAAAGTGTTTGAGGGTACTATGTATGGCTCTGGAGAATTTTAATGGAAGTAGATAAAATAAAATTAATTTTTTACAAAGTTAAATTTTCATTTTCAATTTCCCGCATTTCACTTTCCTGACCTTTTATGGAATTCAAAAAGTTCCACGTTCTACAATTTTTAATATATTTCAATGAAACTTTTAGAACATCTTAAGAAAATGTAGTTTGATAGAACTGTGGAAGCTCTTTGTGTTATAATCATTCATTACTAAATTAAAAATATTTATTTTTTTGTGTGTGTGTTTTTACAGCCATCAGGTAATAACTGTATCTTTTATTATTTTTTTTTCAAAAACACTCTCATTTATTTTAATTATATTCCATGAATGTAATTATATACCTTTTATGAGTAATTCATAAAAAATTCAGTGATGAATGTTGCTTAATGTGGAACGTAGAGCATTTTATATAATAATAAGCAATTCAAAAAAAAATTCAAAAAAAATTTTTTTTCTTCAAAACTAAAAACAGCAGAGTAACAAAAATTTGTAGGGTACATAAGTATAATGTATTACTTCTTCTGGCAAAATTTGAAGTTATTTGAATGTAAGATGTAAATTTTCAAAATTTCAACCACATCACCCCTTAAGCGCTTAGTGTTTTTTGCAGACGGAGAGATAGGCAGACAGACACATCGGGATCATTGACTCCCAAATCTTCAATAAAGACTACTCAACGTATTAAAGGAAGTAATTTATTATACTGTCTGTAGGATCAGGCCCCCACAATACTCGTTTTTCTGTCGAAAAATTTACGTTTTTGCTGAAGCATTGTAAACGTTACCTTGCTATGTTAAGGTGAGTAGATTGTGGGTTATTCAGGAGAATGTGGGTTATTCAAAGACATGACATGAAATGCTTTGATTTGATTTATGACAAAGAACAATAAAAACTGTATGTGATGTATGGGGGATGAATACCCTCCGTGCGCATTTTCTTGAGCTCCAAAATCACTTCCCAACATTTCGTATTAGTAGTTGAGTAATGATTAGAAGTTTCAGAAAAGGCGAGGTTAGCAGCATTTGACAACTAGCAATTTTCGCTCGTGAGTTAAGGAAAACCTATTTGAATCGGTAAACAAACTGCAGATTTGATTTTTACTTTCTCGTCCTTACGAATGTAAGAAAGTATTGTAATGGAAAACGGCGAAATTTTTACAGAAAAACTCTTATAGCCTTACCCTGATAATGAAAAAGTTAATAAATGTTAATCTTATATATATAGTAAATTAGTATCTCTAACACGTTGTGTAGTGAAACTTCGTGATTTTTGGATCCTTGAAACCGAAAAACCGATTGGCGGCAAAACGCCTGTCCATCCGTCTGTGGTCAACACAAGGGCGTAAGCCGTTTTGTCCAAAACGGATATTCACCAATTAACCTTGCTAATGTCACTGCTCCTTCAATTTTAAACTGATATTTTAATTGTTGGGATACTTTACATGAAATCTGTAGGACACTTTCAAAATTAAAAACAAATGGCACCAAATTTTTTAATTAAATTTTGACCTTGGATAGCGTAAAGTTCGCTTAACAGAAGGGTGAAGGTCTCATATTAATTAGAATTTAACTCGATTCTACAATTTGTATTCTCAATGTATTGATGTATTTCCTTTCAACCAATTCGCAAATCTTAATTGTCCCAATTCGCAAATCTTAATTGTCTTAATTTGTCCCAATTTGGTTCAACACTGTATTATCATCAACTTTTCACTACTTCCAGTGCTGTTTCTTGCATTATGTTTCAATATTTGTGAGTGATCAATTTCTTAATAATTTTAAAATATATTTGCGTAGATTGAAATTATAAAACGGAGGACAAAATATATAATACAATCTGAACATCACGCAATGATACTGTAGTTTTGTGTGTTCGTAAGGCGATATATTGGATGGCCTTTATTTCTGTATGTTCAATATATATGTTACATTATTCTTGCTTGTCTGTATAAAGTGCTGCAAATAATACGAACAGCTACAAATTGTGCGATAAAGTACTATTTGCTGTTATAGCACCATTACTTTTGGATTGCTATCGAAATAGTAATACAACCCAACTCAATTCCCAACGATACTAGCAAAAAGGGAGCTCGACAACACGTGTGCATAGTGAAGCTACATTTATGTCTTGAAACAAAACAAGAGGCCATCTCAGCATTTCTTCAATGGATCAGAAAAACTGGACAAACACTCGAGGTGGAGGGTCATTGTTCCGAAAGCTGAAGTTTATTATTTGTTACAGGCATAAGACTTTTTTTAAGTCATACAATACAAATATAAACGTATACATTACATATCTTTGTTAAAATACATATTGGTTACGATTATCTGTGGATTTTAATTTTTTTCACTTCACGCAAAATAGTGTCGATTGGGTCAATTCTAATGGCGAATTCTAATTAAGCTAGTCAAAATTCATTAATATTTTTTAC
Source organism: Teleogryllus occipitalis (assembly GCA_011170035.1). Taxonomy (NCBI): domain Eukaryota; kingdom Metazoa; phylum Arthropoda; class Insecta; order Orthoptera; family Gryllidae; genus Teleogryllus; species Teleogryllus occipitalis. Next base: position 225,353 of record BLKR01001578.1, on the reverse strand, counting down.
TTTTGTACATTTATTGTGAACATAGTAAGAGTTTTAGCAGCTTTTCTGAAAAAGGGCAACATTTACAAAAACTCTTGTCTTTTAGATTTTTACTGAAAACGCTGCTCCGGTGGGCGAATTCTAATTGCGGATTTGTATTCACCGGTATTAAAAAAAGGTGAAGTGGAGTCAAGATTTGTGTTGCTTTTTTGTGTGGTCATGTATGCAGAACTCTCATTGGACCCTAATAAATTTACAACTTGTGTTTTGGAACTTTTGAAATTTATTGTAAAAGCAAATAAAAATAAATATAACGTAGTATAACTGTGGAATAAATGTTAGAGCTTAGTCGTATTTTACGATGTATTTTGACATTTATTTTAATGAGAAATTTGCACTTATTGATACTGATGGCAGGTTCTAATTTAGCGGATCAGTAGGTGTTATCATCGCCGTTTCTTCGTATTTCTCGTCATTCCTGAGCAGTTTAAATCTTTGGTGCTGGTAATGATAATTAACTATAAAAAATACAATATTTAACAACATACTTATACGTATAAGTACAACCATTTTTTCTATGAATAGTTTACATGTGTAGTATGTATAGATGGTAGTACAATAAAAAGGGATTTTTGGAATAATCAATTCTGTTGCTGTACTTCTTTCAACATTTCTAAAGTAGAAAAATATTCAAGCTACATATTTTATGTTCCAGACTTTTATAATTTATGTCAAATATGAAGAATATTTTCAATGCCATTAAGCATTTGGAATCAATTATTGTAGATTCTCGACTATTGGAAGTTTTCTTAAAATAATAGAACTACGATTCAATGTATCCTTGGCTACAACAATTTGTTTATAAGGGTTTATAATTAATTCGTTACATCTACACCGGTGATTCTAATAAATTTGAAGTTCAAACTTATAATAAGATTTTACCGACTGTGGAGAAATATAAAACAAAAAACAGGTAATTATACGTTTCCATTTTAATAATCCTATGTTATTCTATTTCATATAATTTAAATTAAATTATTTAAAATATATGCTTCCACAGATCTTGTTTAAGCCAACACGTAAATTTGACTTGATGTAATATAATTTGAGCAAATATTAGAATTTGAAGGAGGAGGAAAGTAGTTTTTAATAAATTTAGGATTTTTTTTGGCAGTCATGGTGCAGGACGGAGATCCATGCTGCTTCAGTTGCGTCCACAGAGGCTCTCCGTACGTTAAATGAAATCAACAGGAAATATGAAGAATAAACATTTTACTTTATAATAGTAAATAGCTAATATTTACTATTTCTCTTAGTAATGGCTATTGATCTTTGATATTTTAAAGTGACTTTAAACATAAATTCAAATATCAACCTGCTTAACTTTATTTCAGGTGCTTCTGTACATACGGCCACTGGGCTTGTCAACACCATTCCTCTTGTCGTCGGTAAAATTTTTGAAAAAAAATTGCAAAATTCAAACTTAAAGAACAGTGAATTGTCAGGTATGGTGATATTTGTAGTATGTATTGTATAAAAATATATGGGACAAAAATACATAAAACATTTTGTATTAAATTGAGAATTGTATTTTCAAAGTATAGTATTTCTATAGAGAATAGTATTTTATTCTAGTGACTTGCAAGCACAGTAATTTAAATTGAAAAAAAATAGGTAATTGAGCTTTCAGTTCTTAATGTTTACAAGGAATATTGATGATGATCCTTTGTAAATTAGATAGGATGAAGCCAAATTTAATAATTTGCAACTTATTAATTTCCGAAGAAACAACTGCATCATTTATGTATGTGGAACAAAATAAATAATGCATTGATGTCTCAAAAGATTTATGCCATTACAACAAACAATGAATGCATTGACAGAACACAATTTTCACAGGACGCGACAAAAATATAAGCTTACCAACTTCAGTAACGACACTACCCCTTATCAAAAGAGGCAAATTATTAATTAATATTTCAGATAAAATCTTATATAAAATTACGAGTTAAATGTAGATATAGCTGCAAAAGGAAAATTATAATGTAAGGACACAACTCTCAGGAGATAACTCCACGCATCCATGATTGGGCTTCCATTGCCGCTTTGCGTCTACATAAAAATCTGTGACATGTAGTTGATTTTGCATTAGCATACTAAATACATTTCTTTTGAAGGACAATATTCTACCCTGTATATTGAATAATAGCAGAAAGCCAGTTTCACATTATCATTAAAGCGCACGTAGGAAAATGTGTGAGCATATTTGCGAGCCTTCCCATTTTCTCACCCATTACGTCCCTTTGGACAGTAAAAAGAAATTTTAGTTTTCTTCAAAAAGAAAAAAAATGTACAAAAGCGAATTTTCAGCTAAATAATTTTTTTCTGTTAAATTTCACTTTCTTCCACGTCACAGTTTTGTTTTTAATTCGATTTTTTAGTTTTGTTTCATAATACCGAATGTATTACGTCTGTAAAAATTACAACTCATAACATATGTTCGTGTTTCTTTCTCAGGCAATTGGCGATGTGCGGCGAAGAAAACTGTACCTGCAAAAAACGACCGTAAGTTGCATTTGCTATCCCATTTTCTATGGAGCATATTTAATTAACATTTGTCAATTTACCTCAGGGTCAGAATATCAACAAAAAATTCTAAAATACATTAATAGCACCCTTAACATTAGGAAGAGTGCTCGTGATGAATAATAATTTAGACGAAACCTTTGACTCTTTCGACTTTATCCACTTGAATCTATACGTATTCATCCTCTCGGAATATTGATTTTCAATGTTTTATTGAAGTTGGGCAGAAAAAGTCAAGCCGTTCTGTATTACCTAATATTATGTCTTCTGGCGACATTTAAATTGTAATACATAAATTTACTTTTATAAATTAGCGTCTCTAAATATTTTTTGTGCCATATTTTCAGTTATATTGTCGTTTAATCTGTTTAAATCCATCTTAACACTGGAGGAAGCTGGATTAACACTAGCATACTTCTTTCAGTTTACTGTGTACTATACACATAATGTTATGAATAATGTTTATTTTTTGTTTGTTTTTTTCATTAATGTGTACCTAAAGGGAACCAGTGGCATAAGAAAACAATACGTCTTGCTTCTTTTAGGGTTTGAAAGAATTTTCATTCGAAACACTTATCAGCACTTCAGTTACATAAACGGAAAGGAAAAAAATTCTGAATGTGTACGAGAATTCTTAAACATGATAAGTCATTAAAGGAAAGAACTTTTGTTAATACATTTTTCCGCATTATAAAAGAAAGAAAATCCCGAAAAAATTGTAGGGGTAGTTAGTTACACGCCTTCAGAGTGTTCGATAGTTATCCTTTCGCTCGTCTTCATTGAACTCGTTTGGCTGTTGTCCTGCGTCTGAATTCTACCATGTCCCGCGTGATTGCTCTGGGTGTTTCGTTCGCTTATCTTCGTTTCCCGAAGTCGGTCGAGTGGATCCCAGCTGTCGTAGGCTGCCTCTGGCAGAAGCGTTCGCCTGGCCAGCAAGGGCGCCAGCCGCTTCAGCTGCGTGCCGAAAGGGGCGGAGGCACACTCGCGATTTCTTGTTCTTGTTCGGGTTGTGAAAATTGGGCTTAGCGATCGCGTCCTTTCCCACTCCTCCTGATATTTCTTTCATTAGTACTTGGACGGAATTAACTAAGTTTGACCTTTTGTTTACCGTTTTCCAAATTTTCGTGTGGGGAAACCTTTCCGTTTATTACTTTAAAACGTTTTGTCTTATTTAATTGTACAATTTCAAGAGCTTCACGACGACTTCTAATCCCAACCCAATTCTTTGCGGTCTCACAACTGATCAGTTCTGTAAACGCATAAAGAGAATGTGGAGGCACTTAACCGATTTCATCCGCGCTCGAGAATCAAAGCACGCGAACTAAACTGCAACAACCACAAGATTAGCTTTTAGATTATATTTTATTTTCCTATTGTATATATATATATATATATATATATATATATATATATATATATATATATATATATATATATATATTTCTAAAACGTGTTACGTAAATAAGCTTTCAATAAATCTCTGAAAACAAAGTGTTCTTTGAAAGTTCGAACTTCCGCATGTCTGCACGAATAGTTTGCATCTTTGTGTATACTATGTAAACATTAATAAAATGAAAAACTTTTTTTTTATGTCAGTCACGCACAACCTGATTGTAAGGCGCGTAGTCTCGGGGACAGGCAAGGCAGGACAGGGCGAGAGCGATGGCGAGTAACGGAAGGTCTGAGCACTTCGGCATTAGACAGAGCAGGCCACGTTAGACGAGTCTAGATTAGAGGATACCCTATAAATATAACGCATTTCTTTACCTGTCTGAATAGAAGAATATGGTAAATAAATATCCGAATAAGTAAAAGAATTCGGCTTTAAACTTGCCGTGTGATTTCATCGTACGGGTGTCCACTAGTATATTATATTCTCACCTCAACCCTTCGGTCAAAAGATATAATGAAATATTTGCGGGCAACAAAAGCATGTCACCACGAATCCTGGCAGGACCCTGCCCGTACTTTGAATTTTCAAAGACGATATTACGTCAAAAATTAGTTTATAACGATAGAAAGCTCTTTAAAAAAAGACGTACTTATGAGATGTTAGAAATACTTCCCATTGTCCGAACTTGTAGAAAAACTATTTCACGAAATATAAAATTGCAAACACTCCTAAAAATTCACGAATATTTCTTACTTTTGTACTTTTATTGTTTATAGTAAGAGTTTTAAGTAGGTTCTCTGAAAAAAGGTCAACATTTACAAAAACTCCTATTTTTTAGATTTATTGAAAACGCTGCTCCGGTGGGTGAATTCTAATAGCGGATTTGCATTCACCGGTCATAACAATAGGTTGAAGTGGAGTCAATATTTTTGTTTCTTTTTGTGTGACAATGTAGGCAGAGCTCTCACTGCACCCTAAAAATATGAAATTGCAAATACTCCTAAAAATGTTTTCCTTGCAGTTGTGTAGGTATCTACGGTAACTATACTTGCCAACATCACTGTTCAGTCCGCTGGTAACATCTTGGAGGAAAAGTAAGTATAATAGTATATATACCCATTCAATTTCGCTGCTTAACATTTCATATTCTTATATGAATTATTCGGATTTACCAAATTATTTTAACTTCTGAGAATGAAATTGCCACTAAAATGTATTAAAAGAAGATGGTATTTTATTGATTTTTTACTCAATAATTCAGTATTTTTTATTTCTTTAGTGAAAAAAAGAATTTTGCGTACTGAATTATATTAAATCAATTACTATTTTACATCCTATGTGTGGAATATCTTCTTCCGCATGGAAGTTATATCATAAAAAATATTTTGAAATAATAAAACTAATAAATTAAATAACAATATTATTAAAACGCTTGAAATAAAAGTTGTTTTCTTTTCGAAAGTAAAAGTATTCGATAGTAGGATTTTATTCTTAAACGTTATTGTAAGAATACTGCTTCGAAATGATACGTTTTCTAAGAAAGTGATATTGCAGTTGTAACTTCAGTTAACAATTCAGAGAATTTTCTTTAGGAAATGAATATCTAATGCTGGTCTTATACTACCAATAAGTAATAATATAATACACAATAAGTAATACATAAGCAATATTTTCAGATAAATCTGAGCAAAGCTTTTTCGGCAAGATAACGCCCATCGCTGAACTGTAGAACTTTTCGTTGTCACGTCTGGTGAAGTCAAAAGGTAAATGGCACATGAACTTGAGATTATAGCTCATTTTTTCCGACATGGCGAGTAGAAGGCAGAAGATGCAAGTCGTGACCGCACTTATTGTGCTAAATGAAGAGATGTCCAATCGCCGAAGATTACTGTGGACGCGTGACTGAATTTTAAGAAGAAAGAAAAAGGAGGCTTAAGTGAATTTGGTTCAGGAGTTAATAGCAGAAGACCGAGAGGACTTCAAGAATATTCCTTTTATAAGAAGCGAGATAATTAATTTGGTTTCAAAGTTTTGAAATATTCATTACCTATTACTGAAAAGTTAATAGATTAATCTTATAATTGATTTAGACTAGGTTAATATCTTATAAATTTTAACGTAAATATTAATCATCAGGGACCATGTATACCTGTACCAAAGTTTAAACCACTCGATAATCTATCATACAGAGGTGTTAGAACATTTACTGGTATTTCTTTTATCGTACTAAACATTTTCCACGCATCCATTTTACAAAAAAAAACGCGCATTACAATGGAAAATGTCTATGTATTAATTCTTCCTCCACACGTGACTGTCACAATCGGCTCGTTCCAGTAATAGCTTCTTAGGCTCCAATCCATTTCTAATCCCAGCAACAATCGGCCATTTTCTTGCAAGTGTAAAGCCAGCATAAGAATAGACGGTTTTAATTTTTTCTATTGTTAGTAGAAACTTAACGAGTAAAACACTTGTCAGAACGTTCACTTATATGAAATAATTTTATTTCTGTTCTGAAGAGATTTAAAAGAGATGTGATTTTTTAGGTAAATATTCGCCATGTGTGGGGGATGCTGTGGTAGCTGCCGCCCGTAAGTATTATTCGCTTTTCATTTTTTACAAAACACTTTCTATAAAACACTTTCTATTCTTTTTGGTAATGAAAAGAGTTTGAATTTAATATGCACTTTTTTGTGCACTTCATTTTATAGTACACGTATGTACGTCCGACCGTCAAACTGTTTGTCCATCCACATCTCCGTCTGTGAACAACATTAGTGCCTAAACTGTTTGTAGGATTTTTTAAAATGAATTTTTTCTGGTAGATCTGACACGATTCAATTAAATCAAATGCCATTTTAAAAAATCTTAAAATTTTGGGGGTACTTTTAATAAAGCCCCGGGGACATTTTCAATATTTTCTTAAAAATGGCACCAACTTTTTTCTTTATTTTTTTAAAGAATAGAGTGTAATACTCTTATAAAGATGACATACGTACAATTTTCATTGTTATCTAAATTTTTGAAAACAAAAGTGTGCTTTTTTCGGCGTTTTCCTAAAACTACCTTATTGAACGTTGAGATTGTTTCTTAAAACGAAATTAATTCCCCACACTTAGTTCTTTAATGAATGCTTCGTCCATTGTTTTGAAAGAATTAGTAGTTCTGCGCAATATTAAAATTTATTAAAAACAAGATTTTCTCATGAAAGCCTTCAATATTTTTCAAAATTGAGAAGTATAAGATGAATTCCTTCCTTAAAATAAAATTGTAGGAAAAGTTATTAAACGTGTTAATTAGGCCGCTATTTTAGGTGCTGGATTATCTACGGAAACTACACTTGCCAGCACCACTCTTCTTGTCGGCGCTAAAATACTGGAACAAAAAAAAGAGTATAATATTTGTGAAAACATTGGAATAATCAGCAGGTACGTCAAGAAAAACAAAAGCAACATTTCTTTTAAGCTACAATTTTATATTTTCTTTAAAACGCAAAATCTTCACTTTATCATACAAGCTCTTTGATATGTACAAAAGCTGCAGATAATATTGTTAGTATTTTATAAATATGTAATATATTTCATTTCCTAATGTCCGATTTAAAATTTAAAAAAATATAAGGATATAATCAGACATTATACAACAGGCCGCTCGAGTTCGTAGTTCGTAGAGACTTTACTCTAAAAAGAAGTTACGTGAGGTGTTGCGGCAGCTAAAACCTTTTGGATTCTGAATAATTGCAATCATTGGAATTGGAAAATTGAATATCAGAGAATATTTACATTTTGTCAAAACCCTATTTTAAAAATCATTAAGTATTCAGAATAATATGCTTATTTATTTTTGTTAAGAACGCATGAAAAATTTTCTTCGTTTAAAATAGTATCACATTGTATTTTTAGAAAACTTCCACCATGGGGTGTTGCGGCGGTTGCGGCTGTACTCGTCCGTAAGTAAAATTTTGGTGTAATGGTTTTGGATGAAATGTTTCAATACTGAGTCCCATAATATAAGTGTATAGTGCACTTAAACATTAAGCTGGAGTTACTTAGGTGATTTTTTAAAGATTAAATAATAAAAAATATTAGTCATTGAATACATGATACTTAGCTGAATGAATACGTATGATTACGTATTTGTTGATTTTATACTCGAACATGAATCGTCACGAGCGACAAATGAGTTGTGGATAGACACGGATGTCTACACTTTTTCAAAATATTGTATTACTTATTTATATAATTTTTTCATATAAGAGGATATTTGGAAAAATATTGACAGACTTAGGGCCGACCACACAAGTAACACACTCGATTGATTATAAAACTAGTCGATCGCCTCGGATTACACATTTTGAGTACGTCTGTTATTTGATGTTTTTTGGCCTATTGATGTCAATTATTGGACACTCACTCTTGCTAAAAAAATCTCGTTAAACGTACAATAACGGATGCAGTTGAATGCAGTGAACCCACGCGAGACAGTAAGTTGTGCTATCGACCTTGTTTCGTTTGAAACTTTAATTAATTCCATCTCGTAATAAGTCATGTAAATAAAAAATACTTTCGTTTTATTTAGAAGTGCTCATACACCACGGAGCGAAGTGGCTCAGGGCGTAGCGCGCTGACTTCGCGTTGGGGAGGCCCGGGTTCAATCCACGTGCCAGCCATCTTGACTGGGGTTTACGTGCATTCCCTCTGTCATCCAGGCGAATTCCGAGATGGTTCTTCTGAAAGGCCACGACCGTGAAACCGGCGTCGCTAGCCGAATTCGTTAACTACGTGTAATCACATATGTTATGCGAATTCGAGGCGTCGCGGGTTTGTGCTTGGGTGACCGATTCGGACCCCTGGATCTAATTGCCCTTTACGGGACATATAATTGCTAAATACAAATACACTATTTTTGATACACGTAATTTGATTTTGTTCAGTTACCCGTTCAAAATCGAGATTCAAAATAAAAAAGAAATATTTCTGTACATGTTCGAAATTTTGATTTGTGAATTGTTAGTGGGGGTTTAGAAAACTTACGTAAATAATATTTTTAAGTTGTATTTTTCTTATAAACTTCATAACCATGCAGAAAATTTGTTAATTTCAGTAAATTGGCAAATAAGTTATCAGATTTGAATTTAGTTTTACCGCAGGTTTTTTTGTGTTGAGCTCGTTTTCATGGATAATGTACAAAAATACTTGTGGAGGTACTGGACTCGTAGGTACAACAACCTGAACATATTTAAATTAACTTTTATTTTGTATGTCACTTTGAATGTTGCTTAAGAATAGTTGAGTTGATTTATGTAGTCAAAAACAGTAAAAACTGTGTATGACGTATGGGGAGAAGATTATCTTCGCACGTTGCATTTTTAGTTACATTTTTAATATCAATACAGCAATATAATTATTACTATTACACCTTGAGACATTCTATAGAAACAGAATTGCTCCTACACAATGCAATGATATGTAGAAGTATATCATAATTTGAAAATATTTTAATTAGGGGAGTTGAAAAATCCATGAACAATAATTTGTTAGTTTTTTAATTCTAACAAGATGCCTAAAAGATACATTCTCCAAAAGATTAAATATCTTTCAGATGCTGGGTTGTGTACGGGCATTTCGCCTGTCAACACCATTCTTCCTGCAGAAAATGATATTATCCAAGAAAAAATGAGAAGATAACTATTAGAATCACCAGGTAATACATAGAAGATATAAGAAGTTCAAATTTATGAAAGTATTTTCTATAACGATGGCAAAGTATAGGTTTCTGGGGGTCATTTTCATATTAAATTACTTAAATTATCTATAAATAGGAATGGTTACATATTTTTAAAGAAATATTTTGTTACAAAATGTGAAAATAACTCCCCATTTAAAAAAAACATGAACTTCAATTGAGAGATCGCATGGATGGCACTATTGGCTAGTAAGTGTCAAACGAATTTGTCTTGAATAAGAATTTTGCCAAAAATATGTAAACATGCTTATGCTTATGCTTATATGCACGTAACTTAATAACTGAAAATGACCAGCCACGAAATTTAATGAATACATGTTCCGCTGGAACCAAATCCAGGACATTGTTATCTAAACACCGACTGAGCTAAGGCATCAAATACTAGAAAATCATTGGTTTTCAATTTTAGATGCGATCCATAGGTTATTCAATTAGGATGGAAATAGTGGCCTGCAGCATCAAAAATGCTGCTGAACAAAATCACACAAAATGTTTATCTGAAAATTAGCACGTTACTGCTCAGGAGAAACACAAGTAAAATACTATCTTCAAAATAAATTTCAATAAACTCATTCTTAATTCTGACCGTAAAGGCACTCTTCACGAACACTGCAATAACATAGTGTCGTATATATTCAGTACAAAATATCTTGAAATTCCAAGAACATCAGAAAGGTTGTTGTTCCGTTTTGCCACACGTGAACAGCAAATGGTTTGCACGATCTCTCTTGGAGCCATGCTGCAGCTTGGTCAGCGGTGTCGTATGAGAGTAGGTGGAACAGCACAATCAAATAAGTGCATTTTCAGTCAAAATCGAACCAGTTTCAATGTTGTTGCATTTTCTCCCAGTTGCTGGGTGTCCAACAAAGCCATAGTCACCTCTCACCAGGGCTGCGAAGGCTGTACCGTTTTGTTTTAATTTGCGCGCGCGTTGGACGTTAGGTACGCTGAAGGCTTGAAGCTCTTTGCTGCGTGTGGCAGGTGTCGCGAAGGCATCCCGAGGCCCCGCCCAGGCGTCGCCCGTCGCGACCACTGCGCTCTTTGGCACCTCCAGCTGCCACATGTCGCCTGAGGAAGTCGCCGACGACGCACGTCGTCAAGAGATCTTCGTGAGCGCGGGCGGGTTGCCTTTGGAGATGAAGCCCTTACAAAGAACGATGCTGTACCAGACAACTAGAATAAACTTAACCTCCTAGCGGATACTTAGCCGTGTTTGATTTTTAGTCCAGCTACCGAGGTATCTGACTCACGACAAAATTACGAAATTCTTTCTCTCATCGGGTCTACATGATTTTTGAGGTGCTGAATTAGAATGTCGGCTATGCACAAGTGTTGCTTCTACCTCTGTAACTAACACGGTGCGGTCTGAGACTGCTGCCAATATTACATTGCCTTTAGTTCCCTTTGTTGTGAAGCATTCGCGTTATCTTTCTTATTACTTTTACAGGAATCCACCGCCTTCTGAATGACTCGGTGTATCTTTGTTTTGTTTATCGCCCACTTTTCCGAGAACGACGCGTCAGCGGTATGTGAGACCGCCCGTGTTGGTTGCGTTACAAGAGTCAGTCTTGCGGCCAGTGCACGTGGACGTGAAGTGTGTGAGAATTTCGCCTAGTAAATTCTTTTCGGATTTATTTTATTTCTATAAGCTTTGTCGTAAAGTGTGTTTTTAGATGGCTAGTCTAAATGATGAAGAAATTGTTCATCTTCTTCAGAAGCTGACTTTTCGGACAGTGATGAAGAAATAGGGAGTGATTTGCATAGTGACCATCAATCGGAGTCGGAGGAGAGAGAATCTGATAGTGACTTACACGATAGAAGAGAACATATATCTTCAACTGAGTTTTTGTGGCAAAAATAAAACTTTCAGATAGTTAAACCACCTCAAAACACTCGCACTCGTCGGCATAATATCATTCTGCAACGTCCTGGACTGCGTCAGAAGGCCAAAAATTTAGGAAATAATCCCAATTTTCAATACATTTGGAAATTGCTTTTCTGTGAAGGTATGATGAAAGAAATATTTACTAGAACTAATGAAAGACATTTTCAAAAGAGTCAAATTTACTTTATCAAAAAATTTATCTTATCTTCATGATCTTGATAAGATTGAGTTCAAAGGTTTCATAGGACTTTTGGCATTCGCGGCAATTTTCAAATCTGGAAATGAAAAACATTCACAGCTTGTTCGCAACTCACGACACGGGCAGAGATATATTTCGTTGTACTATGTTCAGAAATACTGTTCCTTCTGTCAGCTCGATTCGATGATGCTGACGATCGGCACGAGAGAAAACAGACAGACGCAGCCGCTGCCGTTAAAACCATTGTCAATAAGATTTTAGAAATTTCACAAGCCTGCCTTTTCCTCGGTCCTTCAGTTTGTGTAGATGAGATGCTAGTATAATTTTGTGGACGTTGCAAATTCCGTGTTTACATGCCGAAGATGCCTGCAAAATACGGACTAAAAATAATGGGTTTGACTGACGCTAGAAACAGTTACCTGTTCATTGCATATGTTTATACAGCAAAGTCGTCTGATGGAATGACACTTTTTGCTGAAGAAACACGACTTATGTATTCTTTCGTAAGCAAATCAGACTGGTAAAACCAATAGAAAAATCTAGAAGAAATGTTACGACAGATAATTGGTTCAACTCCCTACAACTTGTGAAAGAATTACAGAAAAAAGAGATAACATATGTGGGAACCCTCAAGAAAAACAAATCAGAAATACCTGTTGTATTTATTCCTCATAGATCCAGAACTGCTTATTCATCTTTATATAGTTTTTGTTAAAATACTACAATGTTATCGTACGTGCCTAAGATATCCAAAGCAGTGCACCTGATATCGTCCATGCACCACTATCTTTCACTTGACCAGAAGACAGGGAAACCTGAAATTATTAGTTGCTATAAAGTCACAAAAGGAGGGGTAGACAGTGTGGATCAAAAATGAGCAAATTACTTTGCAAGTAGACAAACCAGGTGATGCCCAATGGCAATATTTTTTACTCTGATTTAAATAAGCACAGCCAATGCTTGTCATTTTCCAAACATCCAAAGTCACTCCAAAAATGACTCGTTTGGATTTTATAAAGACCCTTGCAAAAGCAATGAGATCCCGTGATGAAGTGCAGGCTGCAAAACAGGACACTACTTCAACAATTATCTAACAGTATCAAAAGAATTGCAGGTACTAGTGAAGAAATTGCAGAACAGGAGGAGCACGACACATTTGATATACGAAACGTCTATTTATCACCTAAAATAAAGAGAAAAACAAGGTACCCCTGCTTCAAATGTGCTAGATCTATATGTTGGCACGGTGCAAAGAACGTTTGTGAAGAATGTGCACACAGGTAATGCAAATAATATTTTACAAATAGCTTCAGAAAGTAAAAAATATCAAATATGTTTTATTGCATTTGTAAAATCAAAAAAATAATTGTATAAAAAGTTTTATTGGAAAAATAATATTTCTCCAAATCTTTCGAATGGACTGAAGGATCGGTAAATTGTTTGCTGTATATATCGCTAGAATCGAAATTATATTTATAGCTGTCGTTTACTTATCTAACACAATTCCAGCTTTTCCAAGTGTTAAGTTTGCGTAGAGCAAAATTACCACCTTCAAAATTATTATTGGTGCAAAAGATGAAATTACGGAAGTGATGACAGGAGGAAATAAGATATTTTGCTATCATTTTATTTTAAGCTATCATTCCCGCTCAGATCAGGTGTCATTCTCTACTGCAATTTTACATCTTCTGGTACTGCACCGTAACTGGCAAGTACCTGTACTCGCTCTATTGTTTTTAGAAGAATATTAAATTGCATTATTTTCTCCATTGCCAATATTACATCACCACTTAATCAATGGTGTGGATATTAGGTCTCCAGGTCAGAGATTGGTTGATAATGACACAACAAATCCTGGATAAAACAGGAGAAAATTTGACAGTGATACTTTTGAAAGAATGTCATTTAGCTCGTCTCTTTTACCTAGCATACGCATATTGTGTAATCCCGTATAATTACCATAACATTTAAAGAAGGATATACTCGTACAATATGAAGATGTCAGGTGTTTGACTTTGCTTTGAAAAGAGGTAAGGGATACTACAGTAAAATGTAGAGCAAAATTAAAGTATTGCAAGCATTCTGTAAATATTTTTTATTAAATCTTTTTAGTTCGCCAGAAAATACACATGTTTAATCTCATGGAATAAGGATGCCATTTAAATCAAGACATGTAATGCGAACTTACACAGTTTTCGGCTCTTCATTGAAAAGACGTAAGGGACACTTTGCGGGAAAATGCTTTGGGGCAAAACCAAGTTTTGGCGAGAGAGAGATAGCAAAACTGAGGTTCGTGATATAATAACCTAATGGGTACAAGGAAACGGACACAAAACAAATACCAATAATTTTCAGTAAGTAATTTTTATTTAATTAAATAACAGTTGACAGAAACCGCTACCGTCCAAGAATTATAGACCCAAAGGCAGCCCGTTGCGGCCCACAAGTAACCGCGGTCGACTTCGGCAGCAGCCACGCGCGCTCTCGCCCCAGTCGTAGAGGAGGGGCCGCGCCGCGCACCTCCGCACACCGGCGGACATCTCGCGGCGCGGAGCGACCACTCTCGCCTCGCCCCGGCCCACCGCCCACGCCCACGCCCACCCCCAGCGGCCCTCGGCACACGCCAAGGGACACCAGGGGCGCAGGCGGGCGGGGCGGCGGGGCCGGATGCGGCGGCGTGGCTCGGCGCCGACTCGACTGCGGGGCCCGCGGGGGCCGCCGCGCGCTCGCCGACTCCTCTCGGAGCAGGACGCTTAGTAGTGGCCGCCCAGGGACACGCTGGCCTTGGCGTGTTCCAGGTGGTAGGCGTAGGCGGCATTAGGGCCGTGCTCAGCAGCCAGGATGTCACCGGCGCCGTGTCCGCCTTCGAACGTGGCACCAGCTCCGTATTCGAAGCCGGCATCAGCACCAGCGCTGTGAGCGGATTCAAGGCCTGCGCCCAGCTCCTGCTCGTCCTGCTTGCCGTAGCCGTGCAGAGTCACCTTATCCTCACGGTGCACGATGGCCTGGAAGCCGTTGTGCTTGTCAGAAGTGTATTCCACCTTACGGACGTGACCGTCGGGCTCCACCAGGCTGTAGGTGCCCTTCACTTGGTCGCCGTGGCGGCTCTCGTGCTGGCTCTTGATGTCACCATGGTGTTCGTCGTGCACGGAGTATTCGAACTTGTAGTTGGGGATGTGGTGTGGGTATTCTTCGTGGGAGGTGGGGGCGGCTGCGGCGAGGGCCAGCACGGCCAGGACAGCGAGGAGGGTGGCTTGCATGTTGGATGGAAGCGGGCTGCGGACGTCTGAGCGATTGTGTGGGCAGCTGAGACGAGAGTGATGTCTGACTGAGCCTCTTGCGAGCTTTTATACCTGCTGCGAGGCGTGAGAAGACTTGGAATGATGGTAGTCTACGATTGCGTTAATGAGCGTGTTCACACATGACTGAATTGGTACTACGTTTTATGAGGTTCTGTCTGTCGTAATCATACTTCAATATAACGATTTATGAGAAGATGAAAAATATGAATCAAGATATTTAAAATTATAAATTCTTAATGTCACTGTTTTCGTTTACATTAAAGTTTTTCAGGTATCAATACACCATGATATTATGATTCTTGCCTTTCCACACGAATCGTGTAATTGTGAAATAAATTTAATAAAATAAAGTAAATAATACAGAAATAGTGATAATTAATTATCTTCTTCTTCTTCAAGTATATAGGCACTGTCTGTTACGCCTCCGTTCCCGTCTGGTCACCCCATCTTTTCTTCCGTCGGCCAGGATTTCTTCGTCCTTGTGGGCGGTATTTTAGAATTATTTTCGGCAGTCGATAGTTTTGCATCCTTTCAATGTGATGCATCCAGGAATTTCGGTAGTAATTAACTTTCTCTTGAAGTTTACCTACATCAAGTTCTTTAGGAATTTCTAAATTCATTTTCTTGTCCATCAGCTTATAACGGGCTACTGATCTCAGAAATCGCTTTTCAGTACTTTGTAGTCTTGTGCTATCTTTTTTAGTCATTGTCCAATTTACACTTCCATGTAAGCAAGTTGGGAAACTTAATACATTATAGAATTTTTAGTCATGGTTGTGTGGTTGGTGATCCTTTCTGACTTTCGTTTTCAGGGTTCTCAGGATTTTTCCGTTCATACGATTTAGTGTTTCAATTTTCCCTTGTATATATTTTTCCCCTCTGTATGACATTTTGTATCCCAAGAAATTGAAACTTGAAACTTGTTCTATAGGTGAATTGTATACAACTAATTTGGATCTAATCGGTTCCATCCCTTCAAAGGCCATGACTTCAAACATTTGTTTTTGTTGAGGATATACAGAGATTGTACATTTCGGTTGCCTTTTGTAATTGAAACAGTGCTTTCCGGAGGTTATATTCATCATTTGCTATTATAAGTTGGTCATCCGCGAATAATGTGGTCATTAAGTTTCTTTCTTGTCCCATGTCATGGCTATAAGATTTTAGTCTGGATATCCACATATTTAATGCTTCATCTAAATATAAATTAAAAATAATTGGGGACAGACTACATCCTTGCCTTACTCCTTGGTTTATTATCTCTTTTTTATACTCTTGGTCTTTGATACAAATTTCTGAGCTATACATGTTCCTAATATCCAAATTTAGCTGTGGTGAGAGACCTTTACGATACAATACATTAAATAGTGTACTTCTGTTTACGGTGTCAAAATTTTTGGAGTAATATATGAAGAGCAAGAGTGTTCTTTTATTAAATTCTCTACGTTTTTCAATGATCTGCTTGACAATGAAAATATTATCGGAGGAAGACCATTCCTAAAACCATTTTGTTCTTCTAATAACATGGTTTCCGCAATATTACGACCCCTGGATGCGATTATTTTTGAGATTTGCAACATTTAAAAGACTTATTCCTCTATAATTTTCACAGAACGACCGATCCCCTTTCTTAAAGTTAGGGCTTATTACTGCAATTTTTCACTCTTGCGGTATAAGCACTTTCTTCCAACATAGATTGAGAAAGTGTAAGAGCCGTTTCTTTAAATTTTCTGAGGCATATTTGATCATTTCGCTTTTAATACTATCGCTTCCACTCGCTTTTCTTTTTCTTCTTTTTTAAGGCATCATCCAGTACTCATATTCTATTTCATCAATTTCCCTTTCTGTTTCTAAGGGTTCTTTTGTGTTGTTTTCGTAACCAAGTTCTGTCCATAAACGTTTATAATAAGAGAGGAATTGGTCATGTTGCACAACTTCAATATTTGCTGTATCTTTCACCTCTCTATTCAAATGTTGCACTACTTTAAAGGTCATTGTCTGGCGCCCGTGTATATCATGCTCAAGGTCAGCTACGTATCTGTCCCAACTTTCTTGTTGTGCCTTCTTTGTAAGACTCTTTTCGTAGTTTGATACAGTAGAATACTCTTCTTTTGACACGGGGTCTCTATCTCTTAGATATTTCAAATGTGCCTTTCTCTTTGTATTCACAGCCTCCTGTATCTCCTTATTCCATATTCGTTGCCTTTTACTTTTCAGTTGTTGAGAAGTACCAATTGCTTCCTTTGCTGAAGTCTCTATCACTGTTTTAATACTTTTCCATTCTTCTTCGACATCTTGAATTACAGGATATTTTCCATGTATTTCATCTCGCTGTGGGTATAATTGTTTTATGGAATCTTGAAGTAAATAGACTTTCCACTGATAGTTGTCAGATGAAACTACGTTTTTCTTCATTTTATACCATCTTTTGTAGAGTTTCAATTTACCAACCAATGCAAAATGGTCACTGTACATATCCCATCCTGTATATACTCTTACATCATTGAAGAGTCTTTTTGTCTTTTCATTTGCTAAGATGTAATCAGTTGTGCTACTCTGTCCACGTGCTGACCATGTGTACTTATGTATTCGATTGTGTGGAAAGAAGGTATTCATAACTTTTAGGTTATTGAAGCAAGCAAAATCTCGCATAGTTTTTCCATTATAATTTAGCACATGATCCTCATTACATTTACCAATCACATCATCCATTTGGAAGTTTCCAATTCTAGCATTTAAGTCTCCTCCAATTATTAAATAGTCATTCTTATTTATTTCACACATACTTTTTTTGAAGTAGATCATAAAACTCTTCAGTTTCCTGTTTCTTCCCCTCTTCTGGTGCGTAGTCACAAATGAACGAAATGAATCCTCTGTCTACCTTACAGTTACAATTCGATTGGAGATCTAGTTATGAGATTGTACTCTTTGGGCCCATTTCTGATTTAGAATTACAGCTACACCTGATGTTACATGTTCAACTTGTGAGACTCCGCTATATATCATTGTATATTCACCTACATTCATTGTTCCCTTTCATTTCTTCTTTGTTTCTAAGATCAATAATATACCAATGTTCTTTTCTCTTTGTAAGTTACAAATTCTTATTCTTTGCCGTTTAGAGACCTAACATTCCACCCACATATTTGTAATCGTTTCGCTAATCCATACTCTTTACGGTTTTCTCGCGTATTTGTTGTCATATGGTGAGTCCGGCCATGGTTCTGGAGGAATTTAGAAATTGATTTACCTGATAGGGCTACTGACCCATATGCAGATTTGAAAAGTGGTATGGCTGCTACCTCAAAGCCTCTGGTCGGGCTTGATTTATCTTCGGGGGTTTCCTTCCCCTAGGGAGACAAAAACGGACTCCCACCCTTGTCAAACCCATCAATGTGGGTGTAAATGAAAGGCTGAAGGAGAAAATAATGAAGATAACAACTTAACAGGAACAAGAAGAGAATGAAAGTGAAGAAAGATAAGAAAAGTGAAGATAGAGAAAAGAATGACACCCTAGCTCTCGTAACCTAATACGGAGCGTCAGGGTCGAAGGTACAGCAAGGGGTCAAGAGAGACCTACTAGGAGAGATAACAGAAGTGTAATATAAGAAAGTGGGAGCAATGTTACACTAGCTTGGTGAACCTTTAGCGTTGTCCAGGGGGCACCACGAGGAGGCGGTTCACCGAAGCAGTCATAGGTACCTAAAACCTGAAAACAAGACTGCCTTCCCCCCAAATTATATTTTTTCATATTTAAAATAAGTATTGTAAAACATATTACTGTAAGCCATAGGACATGCATCATACGATACGATATCGTTCTCTGTTTACCCAGTGTGCACATATTCCAATAACAATATGTATTGTCTAAATATACTTCTAGATCTTGTGGGAATAGTGACCGTGACGTTGCAAATTATAGTAGTACACGCCTTATTAAAATTTGTTTTCTATTAATACCTTTAATAAAAATCATGTTTCGTATAGTTACAGTATCAAACAGGATAACTATTAAAAATTTATTGACAAATGTTGATTGTACGTAAGATGCTTCAATGAAATTTAATATCTAAGGTTTGGGAAATAACTTATTGGAAATTCCGATTCGAAGACGCTTCTTTAACCCACAGTTTTCGAATCAGATTTCATTTCGATTTTTTAATCTAACAGCTCGACAGGCCAATTAAAATACACTGGTGTTCATGAAAATTGCAACACCAAGAAGGAGACTTACTATTCTACCTGCTCTTTTCCCCTCTAATATACATTATTATATAGGGATTAGCTGTTATCAGGTAAGTTTATATTATCTGGGGTTCGATCGGCAAGCCAAAATAGTTCCGCACCATATTGGATAAACACCAACTATGATGATTTGGGCCAACTTGCCGATTGCGATCACCACGGTGGCGTCGAACACGTACGCGTTCATTGGTTTCGCACAAATTGGAGCAGGAGTCGTCTGTGAACACCACATTTTGTCACACAGCTCACGTTCACGTGTCCTTTGCTGTTTGAGGCGTTGATGGTTTCTGGTCAACGAACTCCGACACAGCGATATGTCTGCCACTGGTCCAGCCCTCAGCAGACAGCATCTAACCGTCGACGCAGACATGACCACACCCGTTGCAGTTCTCCAACAACGAGCCAACGAACCAGCACTGTGCACGACGCTGTTCTGTTGGTTACGGCCCTTGCGGACAAGATGGTGGTTATCTCGCACTGTGGTCATATTGTGTGGTTCAATACCTACCCGTCGCTGTGTACGACTCCCCTATACTTACTGGTTCAAAACACGCGTCACTATTGTAGCAGCGCGCCCCGTTTGAGCCGCAGTGTTAGGGAATGACAATCCCGCTTCACGGAGACCGATCATTCTGCCCCGTTCGAACTCGCTCAGATGCTGATATTACGCCCTTTGGCGTCAAGGCATACCGGCACTTGGTCGCACGTTTCCACGTCGTTTGATGGCTCTATACCAACTGAGTGTGGCGTACGACTGACCTGACCTGTCACACAAAGGAAGGTGCATCTAGACCAACGTGCACGTCAACGTCATCTCTATGCAAATTTAATCGCTTCTTATGGATGCACTGTCCAACCGAACCACTGATTTTTAAGTGATCCCGACCATACATTCTGGGTGTTGCAATGTTTTAATGTTTAAAAACACCAGTGTAAAATAATATGTGTTTTTGAAAACGGTATATGCAATGAAGAATGTACACAGTTCATTCATTTGCGATGAACCATACCAAGCAACGTGAAAATCAGTGATAATTTTGTTACATTCTTTTAGTAAGCTTTGAAAGCTGCGCCCTTCTTACGTACTTGGGTCAAGAAAAGAGATCCATTTAAGTAGAGATGCTCCACCATTGGAGGCAGATTTACAGGTTCATTTCGAGAACTCGTCACAATTCTGGGTCAAATGATATTTGCTATTAAATTTATACACAACCCACCATTTAAATTTTCAACATTTTAAATTAATATAATATTTAAATAATTACGTTTTAACTTCAATGAATTGCACAAACCTATCACATAAACTCATCAGTTTGTTAAGAAAATTGGGAAAATGTGGAACCATAACGGAAATTGATTCGAAAATGCTACTTGAAAAAGAAGAAAGAATATGACTGCAGCGAAAAATATGTACTTAATTAAGGTGTATACTTTCTTTAAATAGTAAGAAGCAAATATTAAATGCGACATGTACTGAATCTTCTAATATAATTTTTGTTAAAAGCATACAAAACGAAAATGCAAAAAGAAAATCTATAATATCTTGTGAGGCAATGATGTAGTAAAAGTATAGAATGCTGTATCTGTCGAAGAGACGCTTTAATTTCCCTCCAAATGAGGATCACTGTCTTTCTGTTAGTTCTGGTGCGTAATACTAATATTAATAGTAAATAATAATAATAATAATAATAATAATAATAATAATAATAATAATAATAATAATAATAATAATAAACTATAGTTAAAAGAATTGACAAGGTGCAGTTCAATAAACATCAAACACTTGCGTGGCTTAAGAAGGGAAGAATGAAGCCAGAATTGGAAGCCGTAGCAACAGTTGTTCAACATCAGGCGTTAAGACCCGGACATTATGATAAAACTGTTCTAAGAAATTCTAAAATATGATAAATGCCTCATTGGCCTGGAACAAATTGAAACTATTGATGGTATCACAGCTTGTCCAATTCTAGTATAGAACCAATTCTTGAATAGACACGAGAAGATGTATAATTACCTCCACCGCCAGATCTGTAACGTCCTCGAAGTTCCACACATGCTTCAAATGGTACGAATACTCACCAAAAGTGGTGACGTCTGATGGACTGTGTACAGTATTGTACGACCAAGAATTTCTAACCCATTACACCATAGTGGCAAACAATCCGGAAATTGTTATCTGGCATTGGGAGAAAAACGGGAATTCTTGTAGGTATTGCACTGCCGTGCGATCAAAACATAACTAAAGAAGGCAGAGAAACTTCTTGAATGCAAGAGTTAAGAAATCAAGATCAGAATCTGGGACGTAACAGCACAGGTCGTTTCGATATTAATTGGTTTTCTAACATTTGTTCCGGGAAATTTGTGTAAGACCTTGGCTAAACTCCCGGTCATTTAAAAGGCTGGGTGGAAAGTGTACGACATTGTTTTATTGGGAACAGCCCACATTTTGCGCATTATTGTAGAGTCAACGACAGTCCTTAGATCTGCTCCGTAAGATCTGGGTGCAACACGGAGTCAATTTTATAACCAACCGACTCATAATATGTTTAGTCATGAATTAGAGGAATAACAATAATAAATGACTTTATTACAGGTGACGCATAATATTTTTATGTCGAACCCGAAATCGACTGTTTCATAAATCAGAATGTGATTTGAATGTTCAATTTCTCTTAAACCGGGAGCGGTAGCTCAGTGCATCAACTGATGTCACTGCAGCACCTCTGACCAGCAGGTCCTAGGTTCGAGTCCTGACGGCGGCAGGATTTTCGACACTAGCTTTTCAGCTAGGTCGAATTCAGTCGCTGTCTGGAGGAGAATTGTAACGGCCGGCTGCTCTGATCGGTAGTTTTCCGTAGTTTCTCCGATCAACACCAGGCGATGGCCGGAGCAATACTCTAACAAAGACGCCACGGACCGCGCGCGATCATTCCTTCTTCTTCCTTGTTCTATTCTCTCCCTTTACACACACACACTTACATTAACATGCACTACACTACCACATATTCCGGGAGACCGGTCGGGAGTTTAGAGCTTGTGCCGGCTGGGGTGGTGCCACGCTGGTGGGAGAGTCCTGGTTAGAGGGAAACCTCACTAGCCGACGGTAGGTCGGCGCCGGATCTCGATATCCAGCGGGGGAAGATCACCGCCATCTCCCGAGAAAAAAACATGCATTACGGGACTAATGACCAAAGCGGTTAACACGCCCGGAAACACGAAAAAATCAATCAATCAATTATTGTCTTAAGTGCGGGTTGGATAAAAGAAATAAAAACATCATGTCATTTGACACGATGAAGTCTAGTTTTAAACCTATGAGTATGATAAAAAACAACTGAAAAAAGTGCAAAATTTTTGTTTGTTTTTCAAATTTCTCTCTGATGCCGACCACTCTCGAGGCAGCAAACACAAATTTTGAAAAATTTTGAAACCCCCATAAATATAGAATCATTGAGAAATAAAGTTTGGATTTTTTTCTTGGATTGAGCCTTTAGAGGACCCGGTATCTTGACTAAAAATGTATTCAGGGGGAGTGGAGTCAAATTCTCATTAAAAGGGTAGGTTAGATATAACAAAAATGACAAAAAATACATCGTAAATTCGTCAGTAAGAGACTTCCTAGAGTCTTTCATTATACTAAGACACAGTGTGTGATTACTTTCCGCAAGTATTTAATTTATATTTTTGCGTTGTACGTCGTTAGTAGAATTATTTTTGTTGTAAACCCAACATCTCTGTAAGAGCTTTAACATTGGTTACTATAAATGACTGTTTGTTCCTGCACAATTTTACCACATTACGCCCGGCGTCAAACCTACCAATTCAGTCGGCAAGCAGTTACTGAAAAAGAAGGGTTATCTGGAAAACTGTTATTAGGTAAATCTTTCCTTTGAGTATGATATGTGTGCCTAGACACTAGTTACAACCGAATTTATTTCTTTTTTCTAGTTTTATCTAAAATTATGTAATCTTAATTTCTGTAGAACAATGATTCAAATAACGTTTAAAGAGGATACAATTTTCTATCGATATTTTAAAAACATTTATTTCAAAACCTATTACCAAGCGAGATACAGCTTTTCAAGCAATATTTTTCATTTCCACAAAGCGTGTGCAAATATACACATGTTCATGTTATTATGTTGTTATCAACCACTTACAATAAACGAAATTCTATAATTATCTGGCCAAAGATGACATGTTCAGTTTTTCAATTTGTCACGAGAGAAAATTTAATTTATATAAGTGCAAGAGAAATAAGGAATTGATGTAAACTGTAATTCTGTTAACTAATGCTTTACCGTATACATCCGATCCAGGATTATAATCATTTCAGATACGAAGTAATTGTTTCTAATTATTATCTTGAATATTATAAGTTAGTGCAATACGTATCATGTTCTGAACTACCTATATTTCTTGCCAATATGTGACAATATTATGGTTCAAAAATAGAACAAATAACCATTTTAAGTTATACTGTGTTTATTTTTAACAAATACTATTATTGTAAATTTTCAAACTCTATTCAAAAGCGAAAAATAAAAAATTGAACTAAATGTACAAATTAGAACCCATGTTTTATTATTAACAGAAATACTGCATTGGGTGCCATTCTCCATCTTCATCGTCATCATCATCATCATCACCATCACCATCATCGCCATCTTCACGTGATGATTAGTCAGGACCAAAATTAAGTTCTTTCTTTAGTGACTAGCGAGTTGTAGAACCTATGATACAGATAAGGTGGAAGAAGTCTCAATAGATTTCATTCCTTGGCAGGATTTATAGGTAGAGGTGTGCTGCATGTGGGTGAAATCTGACTATTCTGAACAATTCTTACTAATCGGGCGACCTGTTGTTCCTCGTGTCAGGTCAACTTGTCCGAATGGTTCCTCATTGGACATATTTATAATTTATGATTAAACAATTTAAAGTAAACTGAATTCAACATAGTAAACTAAAAATTGAATTAATATAAGGCAAATTAATCAAAAAAATAAAACCCTCCTCCTTAAGATCCAGGACAAATAATAAATGAGTCACTGACGCACGCATTTAAAACATAATTAACAGTAATACAAAAATAAATATAATATCAGAATATCTTAGCTTCGGTCACATGAAAATAATTCCTGCTATAATGTGACCTGTTCTTATAAGGAGAACGTGTAAGTTTTTGCCGAATAATAAAATTAAATGTTTGCTCATGACAATATCCAAAGAACTATTGAAGATAGTCATGTCATTTTTTTTTCAAGATGAAGGGAGGTAAGATTCAAAGTGACAATAAAAAATCCAACTTTACGATTTTTTGACATGCCAGCATTTGCCAAATAACTACAAACGTATTATTACATGTAATGATTACTTATCTCACCGTCGATGTAAACATTGGCTAACAAATGTACACAAGCCGAAAATATTAATATTTAAAATTAACTTTTTCGGTATCCAGGACCCCAATTCGTGAAATCTGACTACTCAAGCTGAGAGGGCGTAATTTACATTGGAAAAATAAAATATAGAAGTTTGTTTATGTTTATTTGTTCGTTTTCAAGCTTACGTCTTAAACGCTGGAACAGTTTAATTGTAGTAAAACTTGGTATACATTGTTACTGGATAGTTGCAATTTAAAAAATAATACTGTGAAGGTAAGACAACCCTAGTTGGGGTGGATGGGAAGTAAAATTTACAGAGAAAATCATTGTTACCCGCAAAGAACATACCGCGCGTAAAACTAAAAACACAATCTATTAAGAAGTTTTATTTTAATCTAAATGTAGAAAACTCAAATAATTGAAAATGTTCATACTGTTTCTTACATTTTTAAATTAACCTGTCTAGATTTATAAAGTCTACGAAAAGGAAGTTGATGGTACTGATAATCACAATATAGTGTATTGTGTAATTCTGTTAAGGTTGGCAACAGATTTTACAATCACAAAAGAAAACAAAACTACCTCAAAATGAATGCGAATACAAGCTCTACTACGACACTGATACTTTTTAAAGATGTCATTTTAGCTCGTCTTTTTAGTTGGCTTGAAAATATGCATGGTTAATCTCATGTAATAAGGATAACATTTAATACAAGATATATAATGCGAACTTACATAGTTTTGGCTCTTCATTGAAAAGACGTAAGGGACACTTTGCGGGAAACTGCTTTGGGGCAAAACCAAGTTTTGGCGAGAGAGAAATAGCAAAACTGAGGTTCGTGACATAATAACCTTATGGGTACAAGGAAACGGACACGAAACAAATACCAATAATTTTCAGTAAGTAATTTTTATTTAATTAAATAACAGTTGACAGGAACCGCTACCGTCGAAGAATGATAGACCCAAAGGCAGCCCACCGCGGCTCCCAGGACCCGCGACCGACTTCGGCAGCAGCCACGCGCGCTCTCGCCCCAGTCGCAGAGGAGGGGCCGCGCCGCGCACCTCCGCACACCGGCGGACATCTCGCGGCGCGGAGCGACCACTCTCGCCTCGCCCCGGCCCCACCGCCCACGCACACGCAAACGCCACGCCCAGCGCCCCTCGGCACACGCCAAGGGACACCAGGGGGCGCGGGGGGCGGGGCGGCGGGGCCGGCTGCGGCGGCGTGGCTCGGCGCCGACTCGGCCGCGGGGCCCGCGGGGGCCGCCGCGCGCTCGCCGACTCCTCTCGGAGCAGGACGCTTAGTAGTGGCCGCCCAGGGACACGCTGGCCTTGGCGTGTTCCAGGTGGTAGGCGTAGGCGGCATTAGGGCCGTGCTCAGCAGCCAGGATGTCACCGGCGCCGTGTCCGCCTTCGAACGCGGCACCAGCTCCGTATTCGAAGCCGGCATCTGCACCAGCGCTGTGAGCGGATTCAAGGCCTGCGCCCAGCTCCTGCTCGTCCTGCTTGCCGTAGCCGTGCAGAGTCACCTTATCCTCACGGTGCACGATGGCCTGGAAGCCGTTGTGCTTGTCAGAAGTGTATTCCACCTTGCGGACGTGGCCGTCGGGCTCCACCAGGCTGTAGGCGCCCTTCACTTGGTCGCCGTGGCGGCTCTCGTGCTGGCTCTTGATGTCACCATGGTGTTCGTCGTGCACGGAGTATTCGAACTTGTAGTTGGGGATGTGGTGTGGGTATTCTTCGTGGGAGGTGGGGGCGGCTGCGGCGAGGGCCAGCACGGCCAGGACAGCGAGGAGGGTGGCTTGCATGTTGGATGGAAGCGGGCTGCGGACGTCTGAGCGATTGTGTGGGCAGCTGAGACGAGAGTGATGTCTGACTGAGCCTCTTGCGAGCTTTTATACCTGCTGCGAGGCGTGAGATGGCTTGGAATGATGCGTCTGCGATTGCGTTAATGAGCGTGTTCACGCATGACTGAATTGGTACTACGTTTTATGAGGTGTACTCTGTCGAAAACATACTACAAAATAACGAACTTAGAAATATCTGCTAACCTAAGAAAATCTCAAATTATTTGATTATATTATAATTACTCGTCTTTATCACATTCACCTTCTCAGTGCACACATCTGAGAATAAAGTATGTTATATCTAATGATATTGAAAATACAATGCATGATAATATTGAAATTATTAAAGTAATGCAAATAAAAGTAGTGGTGTTACACAGCGGCACAGACTTTCTCGTTTTAGTTAGTCCTCAAATTTCTTCGGACTTCCCTTCCAGCTGCCATCTAATTCCACCGAAATTTCTTTTTCTTATTTTCTCAATTTTTCATTTTTTTATTTGTAGAATGAAAATATTACTTTAAAACTATTATAGAAGAGTAAACAGCGTCCTGTATGGAAAAATTTGTAGCCTTTTTTAAGGAAATATCCTTTACGCTTTAGTGTAAATGAGAAATGTGAAGCCCTTTTTCACAGAAAACTTGAATTACGAAAATTATTATTGGACGTCATTGAAGCGTTTCAGCTCACAAATGTAATAATGTTTACAAATCGTAAATAAGAATACTAACGACTTGCGAGACATTTCAAAAAGTTACATTTGCTTATTTTTTTGAAAAACCAAGAATATACAGCAAAATGCTTTCATGTCTTCTTAGTGAATGCATTTAGCACTATGCCTACAAAGAGAATGAAGGAAAGCTTTGGAGACGTTTGAGATGGTGCTTGAACTTTCTAAAAATTCAGAAATTGGAGCTAATTTTCAGAGACTACATTTGAGTTCCCAAGAAACTTTATAAGACATACTTCAAAGCATATGTACTCATACATGGAATGATGTATACAAATTGCCGAAAATGTGAATATTAACAACGTAAGATATGTGTCAAAAAATTACATTTTTCTCATTTTTGAAAAACCAAAGTATACACCAAAGTGCAGTATGTCATCTGTTACAGTGACTTTTAGGATTATCCCCACCAAACGTTTATAGAAACCATTTGGAACCGTTTCTGAGAAATTCTTGTTTTTGTTATTTTTTAATACGTCGGAATATTTAATATACATCGTAATACGAAATATAAGACGCAATATTCCGTGAAAACTACTGACATTTTCAAAACAATGTAATTGACCTTATTGAAAGAACTAATTATGGAGAACACATTTCATTTGAAGGAAAAATCTCTATTTTCAATTTTATAAGAGTAGGAAGACGCTGAAACAATTTGAAATTTTTGCGTTTCGAAAATTCATAGTTAACAGTAAAAATAGGATTTTACCCCTGTTAAAGTTGTAAGTTGTTTTAACGCTATTCTTTCAATACATTTAATGAAAAATTTTGGAGGCTTTTAAGAAAATTTTGAAAATGTCCCAGGGGCCTCATACATTAAAAGAACCACAACCTCAAACAAAGAAAGAACTCACAACATTTAAAGAATGTTTTTAAAAATCACGGAGCTTTGAGTGGAGCCAGATCGGGAAATATTCCTTTTGGAAAAAAATCGTATGAATATTTTAGGACGCACTGACAAACATTTTGAAAAAACAACTACAGTTTTCCGGTTTCAGGGGACCCCAAAACGTGCATTTCCGTTGAAATCTCGAAAAAAGCAACTTCTTACACAATTCGACTCCTTTTTTTATTTCTGGGTTAATGTTTCTTTCTGAACAAATATATTAATATTTATAAATAATAAACAATTTACATGTTTCTGACGTGTTTCTATGCTTCTGCAATGCAAAATTTTACCTAGAAAGCATTTTTTCAAACCAACTTTTCCGTCCTTATTGTGACTCAGTCGTTCAGAATATCTAAGTAGTTTATTAGACAAAATATGCTTAAAATTGTCTCAAGAAGTTATTTTCGAATTTTTGACGATTCTTCCCTGGACGCCCTACGTAATGCGCATTTACACAAACTTTAAGAAACAGGTACATCAAAACTAGACGCTCGAGGTAGCACCACTAAGAACAAAATACCTATACACATGAAAAAGTGAGAGCCCTAATTTTAGTGTCATGAAGATGTACGACCTCTACAAAAAAAGTTGTGTCAATGAAATATCCCAATTTTTAAAATTATGTAGTGTGTATCGGAAGATAATTAATGAAGAAATTAATTTGGATTTCTTTCAACCATAAGCGGACAGATGAGATGTGTGAGGAATAAACAATGAATGAAAATATTTCTAATGATTTTGAAATTAAAGTATAGTGAATACACACAGATCAAGGAAAACAGTGGAAAGGAAAAAGAGGAAGCTAGTAATAAGAAAGGTGGACATACAATTGTTGTATCCTTTAATTTAGAAAATGTAACAGGAATTTAGAGAGCTTATAAAAGTAATTTAATCTACAAAAGCCGTTTCCCACATTTTGGAAAAAGAAGAAAAGAAAAAAACTCGCCTAAGATAATGCATATTATAATATGGATAGCTGTATATCCCAGAACTAAAATTAAATAATGTCTCTGGCTATGAAGGACTTGCTAAGACGACACCCAGAAATTGATATGGTTATGAATTACTGCTGGTCACTTGTGTATTCAGAAAGTTGACGATGTTCTTTTTCAGAGGGAGAAAGCTATGAAAGCTACTGAATTCTGTTCACCTATTTCTTTCATACGGATAATTTTGATACTAAATAGAAAAAAGCCATTTAATGTTGTGATTTGCAATCAAAGTATTTCAAGAACCTCCGTAGGAGTAAATTTTAATAAAATGCCATTCTCTCATGTTTTGCAACTAAAATTCACTTAAAGACAGACTGAAGTACAATACTAAAGCAAAGATACTGTATCACAATTTTACATCGTGAATATGCGACCAAAAACTTCCTCAAGGATGGTGGCGAAAATATTTTCTCACATCTATCGACCTGAGCCGACGTATGTGGCTAAAGATGAGATTTTAATGGAGGAAAAGGTAACCTACATGTTCAACTAGTTTCATGCTCTGAATTGAAATTATTTCCAAGAAATACAACAACAAAAAACACGAAAATTATTACTGTATATCTATACGGCAATTGCTGTAAAGATATACGTAAAATATCATTTCAAATTTAAATGTAATCCAGTAAATTAAAATCAGAAATATTTCTTCACCTTTCATTGGTTAATTCTAAGTAATAACATTAAATTAAATTGTCAATATTGTTGATCACTATAATAAAATTTCTACTAAAATGCAATCTTGTGAGCAGATTTCTGTAAATTCAATACAAAATAATAAATGATAAAG
Organism: Teleogryllus occipitalis; assembly: GCA_011170035.1. Lineage (NCBI taxonomy): Eukaryota > Metazoa > Arthropoda > Insecta > Orthoptera > Gryllidae > Teleogryllus > Teleogryllus occipitalis. The sequence continues at coordinate 195,383 of BLKR01001578.1, read as the reverse complement.
TTACGTGAAAATTGCAATTATTTGAACATTATGTAGTGAATTTTTTTATCAAAGATAGAATCTTCTTGCTCTAACTTCTAAGTAATTAATCTATTTACATTTTACGTCTCTCGTTTCTCCGTTTCTTTATCATCATTCCATTTACGTTTTCGTATCAAATTCACTAATCCATCAAAGTCTTCACCGTTTCGAGCTATGTACACTGCTAAAATACTGATATCATTATGAAGTACTTGCCGTTAAACATAAAATACTTAAAAACATAGTTACACTTCAGTAATTGATTAAATGAAATAAAATAAAATAGTTGAAATTGGATTCTGTATGTCAAGAATATATATGTAGTTACTGAACCTCTTTTGGGAGTCACTTGCTGGTTGTTTATATTATTATATGAACTTCGTAGTCTCTAAAGTAAATTGGACAAAATTATTTGGGGTTCAGAACGCAATACTGCTTTGAACAGTCAACTGTATTTCTAGTTTCAAACATTTGGTACATCTTCAAGAATTTTGTATAAATCTCTTGAATAAAATTTAACTTTTACCCTTTAAATAAAATTGTGATAGGACAATGGTTTAATAGTTCCAAACATACAATTCTCGTGCACTTAATTCCAGGAATAATTCTCAAATTTTTTTAATATATAAAATTTAATTTCCTAAAACAAGCTCCAAATAAAAATCGGACGAGGTAATTAAATGACGAAAATAGAAAATATATTTAAGCGAAATATTTTTTTTTGTCTAATTCAAGGTTACATAATTTGCATGACTCGAATCATTATCTACCTTCAAATTTAACACGAAACCTCTTCACAGTAGTTGCACAATCTTAACACGTTATGTCACGCCCTGCAGCACAATGTAGGATACCAACGGCCTATAAAAGCCCATGCGGCAATCCAGAAGCATCACTCTCGCCTCCGCCGCCCACGCAGTCGCTTCTCCGCTCGCAGCCCGTTCTCCATCACCATGCACGCCGTCTCCCTCACCGCCCTCGCCGTGCTGGCCCTCGCCGCCGCAGCCCTCGCCTCCCACGAGGACTACGCCCACCACGTCCCCAACTACAAGTTCGACTACTCCGTGCACGACGGACACCACGGTGATGTCAAGAGCCAGCACGAGAGCCGCCACGGCGACCAAGTGAAGGGCGCCTACAGCCTGGTGGAGCCCGACGGCCACGTCCGCAAGGTGCAGTACACCGCTGACAAGCACAACGGCTTCCAGGCCATCGTGTCCCGCGAGGGCAAGACCACCCTGCACGGCTACGGCAAGCAGGACGAACAGGGTCTTGGCGCTGGGTATGGTGCCGGCTGGGGTGCTGGCGTTGGTGCCGGCGTTGGTGCCGGCGTTGGTGCCGGATGGGAAGCCGGAGTGGGTGCTGGTGCCGGTGCCGGTTACGGTTACGGAGCTGGTGCGAGCGCCGGCATCGTGTCTGGTGGCCACGGCGGCAGCGCCCAACACAGCTGGCACATCGCCCACGGCAAGGCCAGCGTGTCGCAGAAGTTCTAAGCGTCCTGCTCCGAGAGGAGTCGGCGAGCGCGCGGCGGCCCCCGCGGGCCCCGCGGCCGAGTCGGCGCCGAGCCACGCCGCCGCTGCCGGCCCCGCCGCCCCGCCCGCCTGCGCCCCCTGCTGTCCCTTAGCGTGTGCCGAGGGGCGCTGGGCGTGGGCGTGTGCGGGGCGATGGGGCCGGGGCGAGGCGAGAGTGGTCGCTCCGCGCCGCGAGATGTCCGCCGGTGTGCGGAGGTGCGCGGCGCGGCCCCTCCTCTACGACTGGGGCGAGAGCGCGCGTGGCTGCTGCCGAAGTCGACCGCGGGTCTGTGAGGGTCGCAGCGAGCTGCCCTTCGGGCCTCTGAACTTAAACTTTTTGAAGGCTTAAGTACTTTTTCTGTGTGAATAAAATGAATTCTTAGTTGACATTATTTTTATTTTCAAACCTTATTTCTCTCCCCAATCGCTTAAGTAATATGAGAGGAACACATTGAATTGTGGTTCAATATTTTTTTATGTTTTTTTGTGTTTTACTTGATTCACAAAGATTTCGATACAGACTCGTGGGGTTTATACGGAGGGATGGAAAATTTTGTTAATAGAAAATTGATTACTCCTAATTACACGGGGTAGTTTTGTAAAATGTTTTTGAAATCCTTTGTTCTTACCCGTTTTTTTTTTCTTGAGTGGAAGTTTAGATCTAAGGATATATTCAATTCACGAAAATATTTAAGTCCAACTACTTGACGATGCTGTTTGCTGACAAATAAATCAATTGTTTGTACTAAGACTTATTTTCTTGCATGTTTGTAATTTGTCCAATTTTCGAAATCAATTGTTCTTTGCAATCTGCGAAAAAAAGGTAAGTTAAAATTGGGTTAAGTCTCTAATTGAAGATTGATTTTATTAACAAAATATCTCCACATACAATATTGTAGTTATAGGAAGGCGTCGAAAATATTTCCTTTTTGCAATTCTCTAAAATTCACATCAACGAAATTCAATCGTGCTTTTGCTTCATCAAAGAAAGGACATGGAGTTTTAGGATAATTTCTCGTTACTACTCATACTACATAAGTAGTATACGAGAAAGTGAAGAATTAAATCAAAATCATATTTGAACGAAGATGGTCATATTCAATGCAAAGCGCGGAATATTTGCTAGGGTGTTACTTCAACAACATCCACAATAATAATAATAATAATAATAATAATAATAATAATAATAATAATAATAATAATAATAATAATAATAATAATACATTTTAATCTTTTACTTTGACAATATATGTTAATTCCGTGAAGGACGGCTATCAGTAACAAAATACTTACGACACAATAGTTTTATTTATTTTCTTCTCTTTATGATTTATTTTCTAGTCTACTTCTTTACAGCACTTTACTTGCGGCGTGTTGTTTCATTGTTTCACGTATTGTGAAACATCACACACGTAAAACATATCAAATCTGCCTACATTGTATAAAACATATGTCTATGCAGCCTGTGTATTTGAACTCTTTGACTCGCTGTAATTCAGCTCAATTACTTTCACAGCATGGTGTTCATAACCTCGGCGGTCTCCTACAAAATTAGGATAATCCCTTACCCTTCAATATTTATAGACAATCCAATGCTGCAACTGTGCACTGGCGGTGCAATTGTGCACCATCGGGACGCGTCAACTTAAATCTTACTATATAAAAATTTAATCCCGAAAGTGAAATTATGGCGTAAACAAACAAAAGAAAGACGAAAAATAAGAATTTTTATTGAAATTGAGACATATCGACGAAAAGGTATCGCAAATCAAGATGAAGAGCATGCGAGTTGCACTAACATTCGTTTAGATGTTGGATTTTGGCAACTAAGTCGTAAAAAATATATAATATAAAAGACACTTCAAAGGCTAAAGTCGAAAGGCTTAGGTCACATTCTTCAGTTGTAAAAGTATTAAAGGGAAATACGTGAACACATTTTGGAAGGGATAGTGTTAACAATATTTTTGTTCATTGTAGAAATGATTGACATGAATGAATGAATGAATGAATGAATGCCTTATTTTACGCGGGTTGCCTGGTTTTATTCTATTAATCCACCGGATGGAGTCAAGTCCGATATGATGGTCTAGTTTATTGTTCACTTGTGTGATGGCTTTTAGAAGGTCGGTTTTGAGAATACGGAGAATAAAAAGAGTAGAGTAATTAGTAGCTATGACACGAAAGCGTAGAAAACTGCGTGGTAAATTTGAAAATAAATAAATGAGAACACCCATAAAAGTGCAAATCTATTACCTAAACTAATATATTTTAAATTAAATGTATTACATTTATTTGAGTAATTAATTTGTGTTTTAGAAATAAAAGCTAAAAGATTCTAATTAGCTCTTAAATGTGATTAATTGCGAAACGAGTTTGTGTGTTATGTAATAGATCTAAGCTACAAACCAATAAATCTAATTAAACCACACTTTTCCTGGCTGAAAAGAAAATTGCCAAGAAATTAAATAAATTTTCCTCTAATTGATTCGCAAAAAATGTTTCTAACAATGTTGCCTATCAAACTTGGAATAATAATTTGTTGAAGACATGGAACAAACTGCTCCTTCTTATCAATATTGTGTTCAAAAGTGTTAATTACTATCGGAAACAAAAGTACAAGAAGGTATTTTCGCCGACCCACATATTCGCAAAGTAATTAAAGATGCTACCATTAGGAGAAAATGACCAACATGGAACTTTAACGTTGGGGCTAAACCAGGAATGTTATCAATCAATTTTCTGAACAATTTCAAAGACGTTCTATTCTAATCCATTGCTAAAACTATTCCTGAAAAATTCAAGACAGTCTAATGTGATATGACTTTAAAGTTACATTTTCTCCATGTTCATCCTGAATACTTTCCAGAAAACTCAAAAACCACTAAATGAAGGAGAAGAAGAAATGTTTAATCAGGATATAAAATAGATGGAAATTAGGTATCTCGGTCATTGAATTGTCTTCATAATGGCTCACTAAATGAGAGATAAGACACTTCTGAGACCATAAACAACACAACACAGCTCTTACAACATTAAAATATGATTTTTTTCCAAATTCTATAATTCATGATAATGAACATTTCAAGAGTGTGGGCGTTCGTTACTATAGACGCAAGTGTATTGAGAGAGACTGGATCGAATTCTCTCAAGAATGGACGACAGAATATCGACCGGAAATTTAAACTTGACATTCTGGTATTAAATCTCAATTAGTAGCGGCTTAAGGATCCTGGAAGATTGACTAAACCTTGGGGAAGGTCCATCAGACAATGAATCGAGGGTTCTACAGAAAGGAACAAGACATCCGGGGAAGTGGAGAAGGTACCATTTCTCATTGATTCTGTATTTATAATTTCATGACCAATATTACTTGAGTTTGAGATTTAAGTGTTCTTGTTTCAATTATCACAAGAGACAGGTCAACTATCAGCGACGTTTGGTACTCAGTTCAGTTTCAATTGAATTCAAGGGCGTTACCAACGATCGTGAACTTTTAAGTGTGCATGCGCGTTGCAGGAGTTCAGTAGATTTGTTAAAACAGCGTTCGTTTTAAATGAAACGAAGAAGAAAATTGATATTCCGCACTAGGTTTGAAATTTCAATATTCCTTTTAAACAAATGTATCAGTATAACTTTTGTCATATTTCATAGTTTGGTTCTCATTGCAAAATATGGTTATTACCAAAATATTGCTAAAATACAAACTTTTCATTTTCTGCAAGGCACGAAAGCCGTACGTTATACGAATAATTGGCAAGGCGTTTTCAATTCAGCACATCTAATTAGTTTTGTTTAATTTCAAACACCAGCTACAAACTAAGAGGAACGTACTTTCCGTAGAATTATACGCTGCGCACGCTTTCCTGCATCTTTCTGGGAATCAAAATAAAGATTAGGTTCTTAAAATGATTTTTATGCAAGTCACGAACTTCTACCCTATGAAATACTTGCTTATTCGAAATAAACCCACAAAATAATTCATTTTAACCCAAAGGTTGCATTTTTATTACCTCGATTATTTTTCAAATACTGTAAAAATCTGCATCTGTTAAGGAGAGATGAAGATTCATGGTTGTCCAGTAAAAAATGTAAACGATCGTATCAGGAATGAAAAAAGAATCAGGATTTAGAAATAATAATAGAGTGTACAGTAAGAATAATTTTTATTCACACAGCAAAAAGAAAACTCAGACCGTCACAGCTCAAGATCTCTGACCCGAAGAGCAGCCCGCTGCGACCCTCACAGACCCGCGGTCGACTTCGGCAGCAGCCACGCGCGCTCTCGCCCCAGTCGTAGAGGAGGGGCCGCGCCGCGCACCTCCGCACACCGGCGGACATCTCGCGGCGCGGAGCGACCACTCTCGCCTCGCCCCGGCCCCACCGCCCACGCACACGCCCACGCCCACGCCCAGCGCCCCTCGGCACACGCCAAGAGACAGCAGGGGGCGCGGGGGGCGGGGCGGCGGGGCCGGCTGCGGCGGCGTGGCTCGGCGCCGACTCGACTGCGGGGCCCGCGGGGGCCGCCGCGCGCTCGCCGACTCCTCTCGGAGCAGGACGCTTAGTAGTGGCCGCCCAGGGACACGCTGGCCTTGGCGTGGGGGATGTGCCAGCCGTAGGCGGCGTTGCCACCGTGGCCACCAGACACGATGCCGGCACCGTAACCGGCACCAACTCCAGCTCCGTAACCGGCACCGACTCCGCCTTCCCATCCGGCACCAACGCCGGCACCAACGCCAGCACCCCAGCCGGCACCGTGGCCAGCGCCAAGACCCTGCTCGTCCTGCTTGCCGTAGCCGTGCAGGGTGGTCTTGCCCTCGCGGGACACGATGGCCTGGAAGCCGTTGTGCTTGTCAGCGGTGTACTGCACCTTGCGGACGTGGCCGTCGGGCTCCACCAGGCTGTAGGCGCCCTTCACTTGGTCGCCGTGGCGGCTCTCGTGCTGGCTCTTGACATCACCGTGGTGTCCGTCGTGCACGGAGTAGTCGAACTTGTAGTTGGGGACGTGGTGGGCGTAGTCCTCGTGGGAGGCGAGGGCTGCGGCGGCGAGGGCCAGCACGGCGAGGGCGGTGAGGGAGACGGCGTGCATGGTGATGGAGAACGGGCTGCGAGCGGAGAAGCGACTGCGTGGGCGGCGGAGGCGAGAGTGATGTTCGGTTACCTCTGCGACTGCTTTTTATACGAAATGTTCGTGATCATAAAGTTCTGATTGCCTTCCAGAGCGTGACGGTCATGGTAGTTTCCACAGTAAAATTTCCGTTCCTCTGTGCAGGCCCCCTTCTCACTTGGTTACTTCTGCATAATGAGACTTCAACACATATTTGAGAAGTAATATTACTGGTTTGTAAGTGTTGCATAAGACATTAATGTAAAGAAATTTCAAGTTCGGGTATCCTTTCTTGGAAAAGATTTAAGAACTCTTGGATAAACATATTGATTTGAAAATACTATATACTAGTTGAATGTGGCATCGCCGACGCGCAAACTGTTTTAAAATTATTTTCATATGTTGAAAATTTCTTTCATTCTTCATTCCTTTCATCGGCAGTTTTGTTCAAATATGTTCTTACAGTATCTGGTTTTGGACATAACAATGAATCGTAATAGCTGATAATGTTGTAGACTCCTTCAAAAATTCCCACATCCAATGACCTTGCATGTTACCTCCAAAAGGGATATGAACTGGTAATATTGCAATTTCAAAATTATAATCGCCGTAAAAATACTTGGTAGGCCCTGATAATGAGAATAGAGAGGTTAGTACAGCTACATTTTTACAATTTTTGCGAATTTGCAGAATAATGTGCAAAGATTACTTGTAAGCTGTTCTGAGTTATTCTCCAATCCTAATAATAAGATCAGTCCTAATATATGATTAGTTCCGAAAAGTCTGTAACAAAATCGTCTACAACTACATTTGATTGTTTCTCGGATTTGCTTAACACTTCCATATTTTTCTTCCCTACTTTTTGAAGGGATTAAAAATCCTCAAACTCAGTCTAGTTTGTGTTTACTTCCTTTCCTGCAATTGCTCCGTTATCATTTCGTATGCGAATCTACATACACATTAAAAGCCGACTATTTTGTATGTTTATGTGTGTAAGGTGTTGATTAAGTTTATACGTTCTGGGCTACATTCATTTGAAAATCTGTATTTCTACACTTGAGAACATAAAAGTTAGTAGTCGAAATTCTCTAACATTACATACAGTTTTGTTTTCTTTTACTTGAAATTCTTCAAATTTAATAAGTTCCAAGACAATACTGTCCGTAGGGTTTTGCAAATTTATTTTAAAGATATGATAATAGACCTTAAGGATAAAACTTGAAAATATGTCGCGCGATTCACTCTTTTGTTCAAATTAACTTCACTTGTTCACTTAAAGATGTCAAAAATAGTGTTGCCATCGTCGTGAAAGAAACTTATGGCGTATTGAGCGAAAAATGCCTTTGAGTACTAGAGTTGAATCAACACCGCCTGCATAGACCTATTTAGATGGCGTTGATTTAATTCCCGACTTACTAAGAGCGCAGCGCCAAAACACGCAAGAAATTTTTTGGAATTTTTTTTTTTGAATCTTATGGTCGGATCCAAAATCTAACTATTAGTTCCCCATCAGGAGACCGAGACGCGTCAAATGACCCCTTGTATGTCTCGATTGGTGCACGAGAAGTGGTCTAGCAGTAAGTGACGGAAACCACATATCTGCACATCTGCACACTCGATGAGTTACTCTAATACTCTTTTTGGATAGTCGTTCGCGAAATTAAAATGAAAACGGTTTAAGTTGTACATACATTTTCATTGTGCGGTGGAAAGCAGCTAGGGTTTATTGCAAGTTTGCGAGCTGTGTAACATTGGAGAACAAAGCACTGAAGATCCATGTATTTTGAAGATTCCATGTATTTTGTGGTTGATGTTAATCAGAAATATGGTGATATTTCTTAAAGGTATACTTACATTATGAAATGCCGAATGCAGGTTGATCTTTAAGAAAAAATAGCTGAGAATTGTTGAGCTTTTTGCGTACATAAAATTAAGCTTTATTGAAGCAGTCACTCAGTTCAGAACTTTTCTTTCAGTACATTTATAAAGGGGTAATTGAATACCTCAATTCAAGGCATCCAGAATTATTTTTAATTTCAAATGTGCTCAATTACAAATGTATTGAATTGATATTCAACCTGCAAAACAGAATGTATCAAATGTAATATAGCTGCAAGCTCATGCTGACTTTCTATTTTAAATTCTACGTATCAGTTTATTGTAAATTCGTTTTCGTGATTGAGGGAGGCCGTATTATTACAAACGTTTTGAAATAATGTATCTATGACAATTTATCCTATTTGATGATACGATTGATTTGCTGACACAGCGTCTTGCTTATACCTTGTTAATAAATTGAAAAATGTAGGCATCGTTTTTATTGAACTCTCATAAGCAGACATCTCTTCCCCTACCCTTCGCACTATGTCAGTGTTTAGACAAGTTTTGTTTGGGAAATATGCCTTTCCGTTACACTTACTCTTACCACATTCCATAGTATTCCTCTTAAAGCCACCTGGAGAGGTGCATCAACTGATGTCACTGCAGTACCTCTGACCGGGAGGTCCTTGGTTCGATTCCCGACGGTGGAAAAATTTTCGACTCTAGCTTTTCAGCTAGGTCGAATTCAGTCTGTCTTCTAGCGGCCGGCTGCTTTGATTGGTAGTTTTCCGTGGTTCCTCCGATCAACATCAGGCGAATGCCGGAGCAGTACCCTACCAAACGGGCCACGGACCGCGTGTGATCTTTCCTCCCTCTTCTTTCTCATATCCTCATCCCTTACTTGCACACACTTACACTAACATGCACCACACCACAAAATATGCCGGGAGACCGGTCGGAGGCTTATAGCTTGTCCTGACAGTGGCAGTGCCTCACTGGTGGGAGATACCTGGTTGTAGGAAACCCCGCAAGCAGAAGGTAAGTCGGCGCCGGATCTCGCCATCCAGCGGGGATGATCCCCGCCACTTCCCGAGAAAATATGCCCTACACTTACGGGACTAATGGCATTATTGGTTGACGCGCCCGGAATCACTAACAACTAACAAACCTTCTCTTAAAGCCGCTCTTTCAAATGCAATTCTCGGGTCAATGCACACAGCAGACGTTTACACACTTCCTTGACAGGGGCGAGTGATAAGCACCCCTGCCTTCTCCCACCACACGTAGGCAGAACAACTTGATAAACCGGTGTTCTGTTAGAATATATTTTGCACAATAATCCATTTGAATTTTTTCGTTAAACATTTATTTACAATCTGTTCATTCATGAGAACAATAAGTAAATTAGTTCTCTAGTTAATTAGCGTTGATTGAAGAAGGTACAATTAGTATCTCGCCATTAATACAGTTGATTACTCATGTAACTACACTCCGTCTATCCGTCCGTTCGTCTGTCTATTCGTCTGTGAACAACGTCAGCGGCTAAACCGTTCAGCCGATTTTCTCCAAAATTTATATTTCTCAATCAATCTTGCTGATGTCGCGGTTCGTCGAATTTGAAACCGATATTTCAATTTTTGGGAGTACTTTACATGAAGCCACTGGGATATGTTCAAAATTTTTAGAGAAATGGCTCCATCGTTTTGATTAAATTTTGTTGTTGGATAGTGTGAAGAACGTTTAAGAGAATGGTGCAGGTCTCATGTTCTGATTTTTTGAAAATTGCAGAAATTCAAAACTTTCTGAGAGTCTTTCTACAACTCATATACATATACATGTCGTATCGAGATTTTCAACTCATGTACATATCGAGATTTTCCCCGTAATGTAATCTGTTTCTTAAAGATAGATTTTGAAATAATTTTATGTACAATTTTCGAAAATTTGAGTACTTTTTCGCGTAATTTTGCGTGGAAATACGAGGGAAAAAGTACGAAATTTCCAACACTAGTTTACATTTTTGGATTGTTCGAATGACCTTAAAACATGCCTATACAAAATGTTGAGATCGAAGCATTCTAACCCGTGCCGACTTGAGCGCTAACTCGCTTGACGGACAAGTCCAAACTTATCACCCGCCGCTGTCAGTCCTGAGGCTAACAGATCAAGAAATTTAATCGACCGTGTCCAACCTATTTGCAGGTCGCTAATCTAACGTAATATCATATGTTAGTGTCATAGGTAGTGCCGAGGAACGTGTATTTTCAATAGGAGATAATATTAATTATTAATATAAAACACCAAATTATTGGACACAATTTACCATCAAATAAACAAATGATTAAAGGTTTATTTTATACCATACGGGAAGTAAAATTCGAATCGTTAAGAAACAATTAAAACGACTTTTAAGAGTAATTTATTTGAAATTCTTCCTGTTAATTTGGATAGTAAACTGTTTCCTGGATGAAATATCTGGGACCCAATAGAAGAAAGATTTCCAATTGTTACATTTTGGGACAGTCAGCAGCTCATCGGGTTTCCAAAATTGTGGAATTCTTCTGGAAAAGAGCACACTAACGCTGTTTGAAATGTGTTAACGCACTGAGGTATCGAAGACAATGTGAAAATTCTTTGCTATGACATAACTGCATCAAACACTTGACGTTTTAAAGGAACATGAGTCTTTCTTGCAGAAACTTTGGGTATTATTCTTTGTACGAATACTTATCCCATATACGCAGGGCCACTTCTGGAACCTCTGAGGCTCCCGGCGGATTCGATAATGAGGCCCCCAAACACATGTACACGCGCGCGCACAATACACCTCCAGAAGTTATAGCTGCATTACTACCAATAAATAAGGGACTTCAATGTAATAATAATAATAATAATAATAATAATAATAATAATAATAATAAACTCACCTATGTGATGTCTTTACAATTAGCACTCCACTCTTCCTTTATTAATTATTATTAGTTTTCTTTAGAGAATCACTTTTCTGCACTTCGAGGTAGCAAAATCGTGAATTGTTTCTTCAAAATCAATGTCTGTCAAAATGTCATGTTCAATACTCATCAGACTTAAATTATTTAATCGTGGTTGTGCCATGCTATTTCGTAACTCGTCTTTTATTATTTTCAGCTTAGAAAATGAACGTTCTCCAGATGCATTGGTTACAAATAAAGTGAGGAAAATTCTCATAGCAATTTCCATATTGGGGAATGCTGATAATATAGTCTCATTATTCATGTAACTGTACATGTTTTGAATATGATTTTTGGATTATCTCCAGTATATTCTTGAAAATATTTTATATTTGTTTTAAGATATGCAGCAAAATGGTGACATTCAGGTATTAGCTCTGAAGTTATCAAGTCTTCACTATAAAAATTTGCAAGGTTTTCGCAATATTTTGAAATTTCTGAATTCTCTAACTCATGCAGACATTCCAAAAAACCAAACCTATCAACAATGTCTACATATGCTTTACTTCGGAGTTCTAGACTAGAAACCAGAGTGTCTATTATTGGTAGGAATGTCTCTACTCTGAACTTTTCTCTTCCCAGAAGTTTCTCATTACTACATCCATTATCTGCAAATGCAAGAATGGAGCTACGTTTTATTTGACGCCTTTGTGTATCATGATACTCTTTCACAACTGATTTCGCTTTTAATTTGGACTCATAATCGTCAAAATCATCTCTCTTCTCCCTAATAAATACTGTTAATGACTTCAGCATCTTAATTGTTGCCGACAAATTAACTTTTTCACTTTGCAGTAGTTTACTCGCTGTGTTAAATCTACTGAGGATTTCATTTCACAATATTGTTAAAAAAACTGTTTCAAGTTTATCAAGTTTTTTCTCTAATCCTTGAGCCTTAAGACGTGTCTCTGACGACTGATTTGTCACATCATTTCTTATAGACTGAAGACATAATCTAATTTGTCATAAAACTGGCCCCTACAATTCGGGATATCTATGTTATTGGTTTTTAAGAAGGTGTCACACTGCAAAAATCGCTCTTTTGAAACAGCATCTATCACATATCTTACTATAAAAGTAAGCTGATCAATATGAGTCACATCCGGAGTGGAATATACAGAAATAGCATAGTATTTTGCTTTTCGAATTTCCGAAATGATTACTGAAAGAACTTTAGTACCCATAATTTCCAAGAACTCTTCACAAATGGTGGTTGACAAGTAAGATGGCATCCCTTTCCCTGTATTACCATATTTCTTTATGTGTTCGTGTGAGAATGGATCAAACTGACTTATAAGTTCCAAAATACCCAAATAATTTCCATTGTTTACTGAACCAAGTCTTTGGTCAGGACCTCTTAAAGGGAGTCCTCTCGATGCTAAGAATTTAGTTACTGCAGTAACTCTTTTCTACACCTCTTTCCAATATTGTCGCTCATTATTATATTGGACGATCAATTGAGTATCTACTCGCCCGAGTGTTTTTGATCGACTACAAAAAGCTACCATGCAATTTCTATGTTCTTGACTATTTTCATGTTCTGATGCAGCTTTCAGAGTGTGTTTCCAGTCATTAAAACCATCTCTGCTGAATGGAAATTTGGAGTGAGAAAATAATTTGCACGCAAAACAAACTTTTCCCTTCGCAGGTGAATATGTAAGCCATTCCCTTTGTACAATTTCTTTGTTTGGCAATTGTCGCGAGAACATTGCTTGAGTAAATCGTCTTTCTTCCATATTATCACCAGTTTTATATATGCGGGCCGATTTATCAAAATTATTTTCTTTATTTTGACAAGCAGAAGATCCTTTCTCTACCCAATAATCACGTAAGATGTCATCAGTATGTGGCCAAAGACCGAGGTCTGATGTTATATAGTGACTATTTTCTGAATTAATGGTACTTACATAGTTTCCTGAAGCACAATCCTGGTCTTCTGCCTTGATTATCTTCACCTATTCCTGATTATCTTCTTCATTGTACGTCATAAAATCTTTACTTTCTAGCACACTATTTGTTACTTCTGCTTGGATATGTAAATTTTTTTTCAGTGAACTCGATGTTGATGGACCAGGAATGTGATTTATGGGTACATTAGCAGTATTATCATTTTTGTAGACAGTATAATTGAAATAATTAATTAGTTTCGGGATTCTCTTAATATTTTCTTCTCGTTCTTTAACTTTCTTACGTTTAGCACAACCATTTTCAAAACACTTCATTATAAATTATTGAAATTGATACGCTAACTGGGAAGTGTTAAATTAGAAAACTTAGGCAAATAGACTCTCACTGACACGAACACTTTGAAAGACAAATGAATACTGTAGGATCTTGAGTGGCTGCAGGCCTGCCCAACTCTATCAATTGCTCCCCAAGCCCGGAAATTTGCCGGCCCACTGCGTTGTGACGACGAGGAGATGATTGTCACTCACCGGCAGGAGAAACATTAGAGCTATAGGATCCGAAGCGCGTGACACGAAGGGCAATGCGAATTATCTTTCGCTTTCCGACCTTCGTATGGAACAGTGTGTGTAAACACGCAAGACGGTGAATAGAACTCGAAAGCAATTGAATAATTTTAATAATTGTAAGTCGATGAATAGGGATATTGAACTTCTTGAAAATCCTTTTGCTGTTGTCATCGTAAAAATGATAGCACAAAGGAGTGTGAAATTGCATATTTACATAATGTCACACATCTAAAAGGTTTTTATAGTAATAACTACTATGTTAACACACTAGATTGGTACTTCAAGAAATTTAGAAAATATTTTTTTAGGGAAAATATTGTTAATTGAATTAGTAATAAAATTTGAATTAAAAAATATTAAAATGGATTTTTAATATAACTCTTCGTAAGGCGCACATGTTTCTAGAAGACCCATTGCATTTTAAGAACTGAATATCCCGCTGTGCCGTAGGTGTAAGATGAGATCTGATGACATCCTGTGTTGAACGATTCTGCATCCGGTGGCGAGGTTACCGCAAGATATTCTTGAGGGCGATAGGTCACGTAGTTCGTTTTTCCGACCGCGCGCGACGCGTGGGACTGCCAGACCCCACACGTCGAAAGGCGTCACATGCGCTTCGTTGAATTTCTTCGTGCCTTTGCTATCTTTACCAATAAATAAATATAATATATAATTCTTGAATGGAGTGTTCGAGTTTTGTGTGTTGGATATTTTGAGGCCCCCTAAGAGACCGAGGCCCCCGGCGGCCGCCGGGTTCGCCCATGCGTTAAAGCGGCACTGCATATACGAACTTATTTTACAATGTGTGTTTGAATGTAAAACACGTGATGCAATCCTTAAAAATGTCTTCCTGTTAATTGTAACTGTTTATCCAATGTTCTGTCAATCTGTGTCTTGAGTGCAGTGCAGTTGTATAAGATCCTTATCAAGATATCTGCTTTCTATATACAATACGGAGTTGCTCAACAGCTGTCGCCGTATATCCGCTCTCAGTCTCCATCCCTCTCTATTGGACCATAGATCTTCCTGCCTTTCTCTTGCTGTCATAGCCTCTCGCACTCCCTGCTGCCATGCAAGTTTGGGTTTTCCTCTCTTCTTTCTGTCGGTCCTCATTGCAGGACTCGTTTTGGCCATCTTTCGTGTGTCATTCGCATAACGTGACCATACCAAACGATTTGTTTTTTCTCTATTTCGTCAAGAATAGATTTCTTTACATCCATTTTCTCTCTGATTTCTTCGTTCCTGATTCTGTCTCGTCTGCTGTAACAGCAACTTCGACGCCAGTTGTCCATTTCAAGGGCCAACAGCTTCTCTTTCTAAAAGTTCTAAAATCACATGAAAGGATTGATTCCACAATTTCAAAAGCAGATCTAAAAAAACATAGACACCGTATGTGGTATTTATTAGAAGAATTGTCTGTGTCTGTCTTTGATGATGAAATGGACGTACAAATCAAAATCAAATTGGTAGCATATTTAGCCAGAGAGAATCTTCATATAGTAGAGTGATATATTCTTTTTTGTGAAGAATTGGATGGAGAATATGGTAAGCGCAATTGTGTTCCGATGACCGTTCTTTAATTATTAATTCGTTAATATAGAATACATCCCCTAATTCACTTTAATCTTCATTTTATTGAAAACAATAGCCTACTTTGTGTCAACAAAAAGCAGATATCTGTTCTCGTGCCAGTCTGTGTGTCTGTCCGTCCGTCTCTCCACCTGGTTTACTTATTTGGGTTCGGGAATTTCCCTTACCATTAACTAAATACTGACACTGATTTTCAAATGAGCAAGACATTATAATCTGTTTCACTTTAGCTAAAAATCAACAAAACATACCTACCACTTTTCCACAGCAATCAAAACAAAAACATTACACAATAATTATCCTCGAAAAACCTTTACACATTTAAATATTTCCATTCACACCATTATTTCCGTTACCCACGTACATATCCCCTTTTAATCTTCCCTTGCATGCATGGCCATTTACCGCTTTTTATACTAATTGAAGTCATTAAAAATCTACAACAAAACTTGATCATCCTACAATGTTCATATTAATAATGTCCCCATTGTCACTTTCCTGTTCAGAGTCCACTACCTTCTTGACCGTCGAACTTCATGTAAATTACAAATACCATTTCAGAATTGTCCAGATACACCATTGGTCATCATGTTTGCAATTTTGTGTTGCAAACCAAGACTTTTACTACTCCGACTTAAAACATTGGGACCATTAACATTGCCAACTAACTTATACGAGCCATCCAATCATCACAACGAAAGAACACCTTCCCTTCAGCAACTTACTCGTACATCCGAATGTCACCGTGTTGAAATAGCTTCTCCCTATTATTCATAAAACGAGCTCTTTGTTTACCTACGATAATCGCCATCTTCCTGTCACGCTCTCTCGTTTCTGATTGGCTAATCCCGTCTAAGAATATTATACCTCGAATTTATTCCTCGACTACCAGATTCTTTCGTTCTTTTATGTAATTAACTAATACCCACGGAAATTTTCACGTGGCCATTTGAGTTTATAATTGCAACGAATTCCACTATTTTTCCAGTCTATAATCACACTACTCTTGCCGTATATTCTCATTATTTACATCACCATATAACTACTTCAGATTCCCATTATTGATGTGTATATTTTTAAATGATGCGTAATTTTTTTATATTTAATTTTCACTCCGATGAATCGTCACAGATGAATATAGAAACATTTTTAGTTTTTTTGGAAGAGTTTAAATGCACACGTGGACTTGTTTCAAGATACCTCTTTGCAGATAGAAATAGTCGTTACAATTTATCTGAAAGGATTCGCCGATAAGAATGGAATATATCATGGAAACATTGCGGGTCCGAAATCAGGTGAGATCTGAGCTGAAAACTTCACGAAAAGAGTAAGTGGTACAAGCCAAATGAAGTAAATGTATAACTTTTTTACATATTAGTCTAGGATCTCCAAAATATGTAGATCAATGAAAAATTATGGGGGTTAGTCCCTAGAAAGACGTTACTCAGGAACTTAAATCGTGATTTGTTATGTATCAATGCTGCTGGTTCTGAAATTCATTCCAATATTTACAAGTGTCAAGTAAATATTTCCAAAATCAACAGGATTGCACCATGATAAATATTATTTGCTTTATTTACGAAACACTCATTTTAAGTCCACCTTCATAAAGTGATATAATGATACTAAATCTTTCTTAATTTCAGTTAGGAAAACGTTTCTTTACTAATTCATTTTTTCAAAAACGGTAAAATGTTTATCGAAATTTGTTATTAGCAAAACATACATTTATAAAGTCGGTACACAAAATTTCCATCAATGCTCCTAAAATTGAAATGATTTTTTTAAGAAATGGAAGATAATTCGAATGGGAACAAATCCTTCTTCGAAAAATTCTCGTACACGCAGAGCTTCGAGGCGAAAGTGCTCAAAGGTAAACTTCGAATGGAAAGACGAAGCATCGTTTGTGTTACAAAAGACATTGCTTTGCAGCAGTATATCAGATTAAAACGAAGTGAGTTTAGAACCAGGCAGGTTTTATTCAAATTCAAAGACAACGCATCTCTTTCTATGTAAAACTGTTGCATGTACACATTGGCATACTAATTTCCAGTCCAATTAGCGGCCTCGCTGCGCCGCACTGCACCGTTCTCGTCAGTGCACTCACGCCACGCTTCATCTTCTCCACCGTGACGAGGGACTATATAAGGCGTGGATCACCCTGCAAATGCATCACTCTCGCCTCTGCTTCCCTCGCAGTCGCTTCTACGTTTGCAGCCCGCCCTCCGCCCATCACTCACCATGCACGCCGCTTCCCTCGTCGCCTTCGCCGTGCTGGCCCTCGTCGCCGCCGCCTCCCCCATCCACGAGGACTACGCCCACCACGTCCCCAACTACAAGTTCGACTACTCCATCCAAGATACCTACCACGGCGACGTCAAGAGCCAACAGGAGAGCCGCCACGGCGACCAAGTGAAGGGATCCTACAGCCTGGTGGAGCCCGACGGTCACATCCGCAAGGTGGAATACACCGCCGACAAGCACAACGGCTTCCAGGCCATCGTCCACCGTGAGGGCAAGGTGTCCCTCCATGGCTATGGCAAGCAGGACGAGCAGGGTCTGGGCGGTGATGCCGGTCACGGAGCCGGAGCTGGTGCCGGTTATGGAGCTGGCGTCGGTGCCGGATATGGAGGCTACTCCCTGGGTCACTACTAAGCGTCCTGCTCCGAGAGGAGTCGGCGAGCGCGCGGCGGCCCCCGCGGGCCCCGCGGCCGAGTCGACGCCGAGCCACGCCGCCGCAGCCGGCCCCGCCGCCCCGCCCCCCGCGCCCCCTGCTGTCCCTTGGCGTGTGCCGAGGGGCGCTGGGCGTGGGCGTGTGCGTGTGCGTGGGCGGTGGGGCCGGGGCGAGGCGAGAGTGGTCGCTCCGCGCCGCGAGATGTCCGCCGGTGTGCGGAGGTGCGCGGCGCGGCCCCTCCTCTACGACTGGGGCGAGAGCGCGCGTGGCTGCTGCCGAAGTCGGTCGCGGGTCCTGGGAGCCGCGGTGGGCTGTGCTTCGGGTCTGAGCTCTTTCTGAACTGTGTCGGTTCTGAATCTGTTCTCTGTTTTGTTTTCATGTGTGAATGAATAAACATTTTTGTTTTTGCAATAAGTTTTTTTGTTGTTTCCTGTTCCCAACTCCTATTTGTATGTGAATGAAATATCTAATTATAAAGTATATTTACACGTTGGTGTATCTAATTCTAACATTGAAAGTCCAAGTAATAACAAAAAAAAAAAGAAGTCAGGAATACTTTTGGAATGTCAATTTTTTTTTGTAATGTTGGGATCAGTTACTATTCCCTATCTAAATTCAGAAAGCAGTCGTTAAGACTTTTGAAGAACAGGTGATAGAGCAGACACAATGTTCTATCTAGCTATGAAATCGCGGCCTCTCTATTTCCTTTGATATTGCATTTATGGAGCGTATGAAAGAGAGATGTGGTAGTCTCAGGCTTGATTAGTATGAATTGAACTAAGTAAGTGTCTGAATTTAATTTTGTGTTGTAAGGGTAAACTAGAATTGCTACCACAGCACATATTTTCATGCATCATTTATAATTTTTGCTATGTTCGAAAATTTAAAGAGTTCATCGAAAGTGAGACGTGCTGCATTTTTAAGCGTCTTTTGCTGTATCCATGAAAAAGAAAACATTTGGAGCCTTTTTAGGATGTTTATTGTATTAATTGCAAGCATAAATTACGCGAAAACTTCTCGTGTTTTCAAAACAATTTAAATGACCTTTTTGAAAAATTAATTTTTAGAACATATTACATTAATAAATCGAGGTGTCTTATCAAATTGTTCAGTTTACTTCATCTGTCACTTAAAGATCTATCACGTTATTTCTGAACATAGAGCCTATTATGAAAAACTAGCATTTAGCTCATTGCAAATTTTAAATCCAATGTATGTTAATAGAACTGTAGTCAGTATCAGGATTTACAAGTTTATATTTTGTTTCACGCAAAATCTTCAAAATATGTTATGATACGTTCTTTTAAACTTCATCAAATTCTCAGGATCTTTTTGTAAAATTTCCTGTTTAGTTCATGATATTTTCTTATATTAATTTAGTTTAGAATTCTTGCCGCTGTAACCTATTTCTTTGCTTTCTACTTGCCAAATAATTAACGCGCGAAGACAATGGACATTTTCGTTCACTTGAGAGAAAATGTTATAAGAAAATATTTAGAGAACATTTCAACTCACGATGGTTTACTATGCGTTTCTGTAAAAATATATGTATTTTATACGTGTTTGACTGAAAACACATTTTTCAATCTTTTTTCGATTTTTTGGGATTTAATATACGCTGATCGAAATAATGCTTTTGGAAATAGCAGAGAACCGAATTGTTTTCCAATAGAAAGATTCCCGAGAAAAATGCAAATTATTTTGGGAAAAATTGATTCCAAAGTTTCCAAAACTACGTGATTTTTAGTTCCTCTACATTCCAAAACATGTTAAAAACGTGTGAAAAAATAATTAAAAATTCATTAGAGACACTTTGGAGATTTCTGTGATAACAAGTATATTAAACAATGAAATACGTCTATTACATAAATTTTAATCACGGGAGAGATATTTAAAAAATTACATTTATGTACTTTGAAAGATCAAAAGCATACATCAAAATGTCGTTCCCGTCATGTTTTTCAGACCATTCAGCACTTTCCTTATTCATTCACTTAAAATTGCACGAAAACTATCAATGAATTAAATAAATGTCCGTGGCATTAATTAAACAACTAATTGTGGAGTACAAATTTCATTTGAAGAAAACTCTCTTCTATAATGTAGTTGTATGAGTGGTCAAAAAAATTTAAAATTTCAAATTTTCGAAAATTTAGAGTTACAGTAAAAATTGGGTCTCTCCATCTTAAGTGCATTTCACTCTATTCGAGCAAAAAATTTAATGAAGAAAATTGTGAAAGTTTTGAAAATCATGTTGGAAATTTCATCTAAAATTTAAAAAAATTAAAATATCCGTTTAAAAATCTGAGAACCGCAACATGAGCAGGATCGATAGGGGAATATCAGTTTTGGTGAAAATACTGCGCACGAAACCCAAGTACCACGCCCGCTCAGTTCTTGAAACACTGTATGTACCTGTTTATCGAAACTCATACACACGCTCTCTCTCACACACACCCACGACGTGTACGTAAACACATTACAGTTACCCACTTACACGCATACGCGCGTGTACACACACTTAACAGGTGTCCCACCAACTATGGGCCACCCCCATATCTTCTAAACCGTTCACGGTACCGACTTTCAGTTTTCTCAAAAACAATGCGGAATCGTTGAGCAAGTAATATGCCATAGAGATATTGTTAGAAATATTTTGTTTTCGAAAAATTTAATCATCTTTGAATTTTTAAATGGAACTATATATTTTTCTGAGCATCAGTGGATAGATCATATAAAGAGGAATCCAATGATGTATCATATGTTAGTATTTTGATAGAAATTTTAGTATAAAAGCAGGCTTTCTAACATGTTATTTTAAACAGATAATACTTCCCCTTGACAACTGTCGCCTTTGAGGAAGGTAGTCTTCGCTGTTAATTCTTCACAGGTTAATGCTGTGTAAAAACTTTAAGAGGAGGAAAAGTTTCGGTATGCTGAACATTGTCACTAGTTCTTCCCTCGTTTTCTATAATTTTTAAGATACTTAAGATTCATTTATTAGGATTTCGATTCATCTTTTTAAATACAACAATGTAATTCTTCTGGGACTTTCATGTTTCTTTTATCTAAATAGGCAGAGGATGTATTACTAAGACATTCAAAAAATTATTGAGAAAATCTTGTAATAAAATCTTTCATCAACTCTAGTTTGATTCTCTAATATACCTGTAAAGATGCTGAGCTGTAGAAATAAAAATATAAAAACCAAAGCGACTTCTCCATAAAGTTGCAAATTTCCGGTGTACCTAGAGGATTTTTGTAATTTTCGTAAGCTCCCCTGCCACCTCTACGAACATATTTCGTTCTAACGATGGTTTACTGTATTAAAAACAACAATGGATTCCTTTAAGTAAATAGTTTCTATGAAAAATAAAGCGTATTTTGGTTATCAAATATTGTAATGTATGCTTTTCTTACTTTTACAATATTTCTAATTTAACTCTGTCAGTAAAAGAATGGGAGTAGTCTCCGCAACGCAATTAATAGTTTAAGTACAAGTCATAACATCCTTTTTGTATTCCAACATTATAAACGACTTTTTTCGTCACAACATCTCATTCATAGAAGGGCAACTTACGGAACAGATAATGACGTATTTGCAGTTATGGCACAAATAATTGCGTAATCACACATTCAGCCAATTGCAGCGAGAGAATAGTGGCGATATTCAGCGAAATCAGGTATTTGCAGCGAGGGAATAGCGGTAAACGGAACGGCCGACTATCGTTTTCTGTCACAGATGTCAAATACACGTGAGTTGTTTTTCGAAATTAAGTTTGATTTTCGTATTAATTTATAATATTGTTGAAGAAAACATAGCGTATGCAACTGGCTCGTAATACTGCTTTGTTCCATAAGTTCATGTTTTGATAACGAGCAACGTTAGGAGCGAGTTTTCAAATGTGTACGAACATTATACACCAATTGCAAATTTGTACTTAACATTAGAAACTAACTGCATAAACTACTATTATGTGAGTAATTCTAATAAGACGTAGAGTAGTGTTAATAATTTATTCAATACGTCCATCATTGTACACACAACGATTTCTATTCATGTCTAGAATGTCTCTAACTTCTAATTATTTACGTATTCATAATAAAGATGCAAATACATTGTATAATTTTACCCAAAAACTTGTAACATTAATTTCATTTTTTTTTAAAAAAGCAGTAAAAATGTTTCAGGCAAGAAGGGAGCTAGTTTGAATGTTGTTCAGAAAGAAACAACAGGGAACGTATCAGGAAGCAAAAACACAGGTTGTACAAAATAATATTAGTGTATGCAGTAAGAATAATTTTTATTCACATAGCAAAAAGAAAACTCAGGCCGTCACAACTTAAGATCGCTGACCCGAAAAGCAGCCCGCTGCGACCCTCACAGACCCGCGGTCGACTTCGGCAGCAGCCACGCGCGCTCTCGCCCCAGTCGCAGAGGAGGGGCCGCGCCGCGCACCTCCGCACACCGGCGGAGATCTCACGGCGCGGAGCGACCACTCTCGCCTCGCCCCGGCCACACCGCGGACGCACACGCCCACGCACACGCCCAGCACCCTCGGCACACACCAAGGGCCGCCAGGGGGCGCGGGGGGTGGGGCGGCGGGGCCGGCTGCGGCGGCGTGGCTCGGCGCCGACTCGACTGCGGGGCCCGCGGGGGCCGCCGCGCGCTCGCCGACTCCTCTCGGAGCAGGACGCTTAGTAGTGGCCGCCCAGGGACACGCTGGCCTTGGCGTGGGGGATGTGCCAGCCGTAGGCGGCGTTGCCACCGTGGCCACCAGACACGATTCCGGCACCGTAACCGGCACCAACTCCAGCTCCGTAACCGGCAGCGACTCCGCCTTGCCATCCGGCACCAATGCCAGCGCCATAGCCGGCACCGTAGCCAGCGCCAAGACCCTGCTCGTCCTGCTTGCCGTAGCCGTGCAGGGTGGTCTTGCCCTCGCGGGACACGATGGCCTGGAAACCGTTGTGCTTGTCAGCGGTGTACTGCACCTTGCGGACGTGGCCGTCGGGCTCCACCAGGCTGTAGGCGCCCTTCACTTGGTCGCCGTGGCGGCTCTCGTGCTGGCTCTTGACATCACCGTGGTGTCCGTCGTGGACGGAGTAGTCGAACTTGTAGTTGGGGACGTGGTGGGCGTAGTCCTCGTGGGAGGCGAGGGCTGCGGCGGCGAGGGCCAGCACGGCGAGGGCGGTGAGGGAGACGGCGTGCATGGTGATGGAGAACGGGCTGCGAGCGGAGAAGCGACTGCGTGGGCGGCGGAGGCGAGAGTGATGTCTTGGCGGTGGCTCTCTCAGCTTTTATACTTGCGAGCAGGATGAGGTTTCCGTTGAGGCACTGAAGCATGTTGGAAGTGGTTACGCTTTTAATTGGGTAATCGGACTGGATACCACGTTATTGGTATCGAATAGAAGATCTATCCTTATTGTTATTTCATGAAAATTCGCATTATTTATTGGAAGTTTGGAAATATGTAATATTCTAATACCTTTACACGCTTCACAGGGAAATTATTTTTTAGTTTTGTAGAAGAAACATACGATAAATGCCATCGCGTAGGAGTATTATTGCCATTTGTCTTCTGTTCCGTATAGCACTTGACATATAGAGAAAAGTATTCTTTCTCTCCATATGTCAAGTGTCTGTGCGTCTCTCTCTCTCTCTCTCTCTCTCTCTCTCTCTCTCTCTCTCTCTCTCACTGTGTCTCTCTCTCTGTATCTCTCTCGATGTGTCTTTCTCTGCGTCTCTGTCTGCCTCTCTGTCTTTCTCTGTCTGCCTCTCTGTCTTTCTCTCGGCCTCTCTGTCTCTCTCGTTGTGTCTCTATCTGTCTGTCTCTCTTTGTGTGTCTGTGTGTGTGGCTCTCTCTGTATTTTTCGTTCTCTATGTCTCTCTTTGTGTGTGTGTGTGTGTGTGGCTCTCTCTCTGTGTGTTTCTCTCTCTCTCTTTCTCTCTCTCTCTCCTTCTCTTTCTTTCATATTATGTATTAAATTGTGCTTAATATAAATCGTATTTTTATATTTTTGTGAAACTCGTATCGACAATTAACTTTTCTTCCCTTACTTAATTCTCCCACTTGTTGGTAGTTTGATTTGTTTATATAATGTGTTATTTTTTGCATTAAAATACTTACTTTTACTGCATTAAAATACTTCTTTTGCGGCATTCTCGTTTTTGCTATTTATGTATTATACTAAGTAACATTTAAAGAACCGTTAGGGCAAAATAAGTTATGGTTTACGGAACTATTGGGTAATTCATGATTCCAATGTTAATTTCCATATTAGCCAGGTGGTTGCGATGGAACGGATGGCATCCATAATGTTGGAATTTGACCACATCGCTTTGGCAAAACCAAAGTTATCGATCGAATGTGAAGTGTCTCTCATATAAAGGCACCGGAAATGTTTTGCACCAGACTTAGAATAGTTTTGAGTAATTCGCGAATGCTGACAGCCGCAGAAAGGTTTGCTCCAACTCGCAGTTTTGTAGCAAAGTGTTAACCAAAGTATATTTTTAAATTAGGATTAGGCGATATCTTGAAAACGAAATTTACGACTCACATTGGAACTCGAAATTGCTCGTCTTGTCTCTCGCTAGTCTTATCAAGCTCCCACTCGCAGTCTGATTCCAGTTTATCATATGATACCTGTAATTCCTCGTTTTAGTAACGTAGCAGTTTACCTAAACTAGGCACTTCGTGTTGACCAATGTGCACTTCGATCGAATTTCGCCAAAAGTATGCTTCCAAATTGTTTCTATTTGGAACATTATCCATATTCATTATCGATATCTGTCTTTGGATGATGTGAGCATTAACCGGCTACTTCCTAGTAATAGGATTTGGACATAACCGCGACTCATTCATAACCAACCAATCAAAATCCTCTTTGCAACATTAAATTTGTTTATCTCAATATCATTCATATTTATATATATTTGCAAATCCTCGCAATTAACAAAAAGGTTTAATTTTCTTTTCTGTAATACGCAGACAAACAGTTACTAGTTTACTTTTATAATGGCTAAGCAATATGTGCAGTACTTATGAATTTTATTCTTAGGTACCTCACAAAATAAGGGCATATATAATTGAAACATTTTCGTCCCTTGCTTTTGAAGAACTTTTTCACTATGTTTCTCGGAGTGGACAAATATTCTTTACAAGCACCGATTTCAAAATAAAATTGCCACGTGTTCATGGGCAGGTCTCTCTGTAAAAGAACGCAGTAGTAGTTAAATCGTTTACGCGTGGCGACGGTTTGGAATCGTTTCGTAAACATTCGGCAAGATTTGAAAGACGAAGCAATCACTTAGGTTAAGGAAAGTTTCTAATAAGAAAGGTCCTAAACGATGAAACTGTGACAACTTTCCGCAACAAAAATAGAGAGAAACTAGTGGTGCTAAACAGCACGTACTTTCTCGCAGATATTTTCACGCAAAATTACGCGAAAAGTACTCAATTTTTTCAAAACAACGTGCATGACCTTAATTCAAAATCTATCTTCAAGGAATAAATTTCATTAAGGGAAAATCCCTATCTTTAATATTTTGGTTGTAGGAAGACTCCGGAAATATTTTGAACTATTGCAATTTTCGAAAAATCAAAGTTTTCAAAGAACATGGTACCTGCATCATTTTGTTAAACGTTCTTTAGACTATTCAACAACAAAGTTTAATAAAAAACGATGGAGCCGTTTTTTTTGCAAATTTGGTTAATTCCTCCAGGGGTTTCATGTATAGTACCCCCAGAATTAATATATCGGTTTCAAATTCAAGGATCCGCGACCTCATCCAGATCAATTGGGGAATATCAATTTTAGAGAAACTTCGGCTGAACTGTTTAGCCGCTAGCGTTGTTACCAGATGGACGGACAGACGGACGGACGTTTTGCCGTCTCTCGATTTTTCGATAATAAGGACCCATAAAATATGGATTCTGGCTACTCCCCACCACGAATAAGAGGATTTTTTTCTAAATTTAGCTACTGGATTTATCCTCTTTTCCGTTGACAGGGCACTGTAATAAGGGTTTTTCTGTGGAAAATTAGCCGCTTTTCCCGCAGCGTTACATAACTTTCTCTCTATTCCGTAGCGAGAAAGTAAAAACTACGCCGAGGTCCGTCGTTGATCCCCGACAAGTTATGAAGTATTCGATTGGTACCCGACAGTTTATTAATGGGGAGCCCGTCAACCTGCCCATATCTCACAATATTTATGATTAAAATTAAAAAAAAAATTATTACCCATGCGTTAGGCATGCCAAAGTACAAGTACTTTTAACTTTAATTAGATTAAGTTAATTTAAATATTAATAGAATGACACCCTCTAGCTGCATAAGCCACAAGGCAGTGACTCAATTGTACACCGATACGCAGGTAAATTTCTCCTTCACAGGGTTACTGTGAAGGGGAAATTAAAAAAAACAACCTGCGTGTATGGAGATGTGGCCTTGACTCTACAAAGAACAGACCTAGTAGCGTTTTGAGACCCAAATAAGCCATCAACGCATGATTTGTGCAAAGGATATTCAACAACAGACACATATTTGACATGCTAGGAAATGGTGCGGCGTTAACGACATTTACATCATGTAAATGAATTTGAGGCGTTGTTTTGTTGTAGATATTTATTTTAGCATAAATATTTTTGTAGCCATCTTCAGTCCTACAAATAATAATAATAATAATAATAATAATAATAATAATAATAATAATAATAATAATAAAATAATGATAAAATAAATATATACGACAAAACAACGCCTCAAATTCATTTACATATTTGACAATTTCATATTCGTATTCGTACAATTTCATATTCGTAGACACAGAACTATAAAAATTATTAATTTTTATAGTTCCGAAAGAGAGTGATAGCCGATCGAATTGTACTGCCACAGAAGTATTCATATTGTACTATTCAACTTCACAAGAAATTGTTACTTATTGAAAATTAGGTCAAGTATTGATTGGATCATAACAACTAACAAATGGTAGCGGAGCGTGGTTTCGACGTGGTTACGACGTGATTGTGAAATGTGATTGGACTACACGCTGAAAACACATCAAGGTGATTACTATAATACAAGATTGTTTTATATTTAACATTAATAATAATGGATGAAGATATATCTGTAGCTAAAAATGAAATGCTTACTAATTTATTACTAATAAGAATTATAAGTTATGAAGTATTCGAATGTCTGTATTAATTCTATCAAAGTATTTGTACGACAATATCATTCTAAAAGAAGAGCTAAAAAGCATAAACAATGATGAGTTAAGTATGCAAGAATGGAAAGATTGGATTATAAAAATGATGAAGTAGGGAAATGAAGTAGGGAAGAAAAGGAACAAGTTTTAGCTTGTAGAGGAATACCCACAGCAAAGGATTTGTGGGAAACGCTGAAGAAACATCGTGAAGGAGCTGATGAACATAGATTAATGAAGCTTAAAATCTAGCTTGCAAGAATCGAATTAATGGAGAAAGAATCAATTGGTAATTTTCTAGTTAGGGCTAGATCTCTAGCATGCGAGATTACAGAGTTAGAATCCATCGTAAAAGAAGAAGCAGATACAGAACTTGTCCATTTTATTATCAATGGTTTACCATCTAGATTTAGTGAAGTTACTACCGCTCTATACGCTGACTCAAATGTGGATTTCGAATTATTGAGAAATAGTCTAATTCGCTACGAGAGAAAATTGTCAAACGTGACCACCGGAATGTAATGGCTTACAAAGCAAAAGAAACGAAGAAATTCGCTTATTATATTTGTGGTAAAATTATTAATTTTGCAAAAAACTGTTGGCGTAAGAAGAAATTCGAATATGAAAAACTTGAAGATCCAGGAGCACCGTCGAAAATTAAATTTATTAACAAGAAAAGAAGTAATGAATGGATCAGTCGAAGAACCGGAACATGTAAATATTCGAGAAAGAAGCATGGTATGATTGCTAAGGAAAACGATAAAGTATTAGGTAATAGAGAAAATATTGCATGGTTACTCGATTCAGGTTGTACCTCGCATATGACTTCCAGAGAGGATATATTAAATAATTTTTTAAAAAAACAGTTCAAAGAATCCGGAAGAAAATTATGTTTGGATGTTGTTGGAAAGGGTAAGAGGTTTTGTGTATCAGGAGGAAACGAGATTACCAAGGTAAACGTAGAGAATGTACTGCATGCTTGTAATCTTCATTCAAATCTTTTATTCGTTTCTAGTTTAGTTAAGAAACATAAAAGGATTGTTCTCGATGTGAGTGGAGCAAACATTTATGATACAAATGATAATTAGCTAATGGCAAAGGGATCTTTTGATGGTGATAGTTGTACCTTCGAAATGAATGCTGTATTAAGAAGAGAAGATAACATGTAAACAAATGATTTCTAAGACAACGAACAATCTAATAAGGTCAGTATAAGAGACAT
The DNA here is from genome assembly GCA_011170035.1 of Teleogryllus occipitalis. Lineage (NCBI taxonomy): Eukaryota > Metazoa > Arthropoda > Insecta > Orthoptera > Gryllidae > Teleogryllus > Teleogryllus occipitalis. Next base: position 166,765 of record BLKR01001578.1, on the reverse strand, counting down.
TTGTCTTAAGTTAAGAGAAAACATAACTAACGCCTGGCAGAGAAGAATCTGTCATATAAATCAAGAGTACACTCACAAAATGTCAAGGGAAAATTTAGTAAGAGGTTCGAAAACTTTCAAGATGAACATAAATAGTGTTAGAATTGTATACGTGGAAAGCTTACAAGATTACCTTTTAAAAGCATCACGAATGCAACTACTTCATGTATATCGGAAAGTTCACATGTAGATCTGTGGTCCCAAGCCTAATAATTAATTAGGGGGAAATACGTATTATTGGTAATAGTGAAGAATTATAGTGGACGAATTTGTAAATTACAAACATGTGTTTGGCGTAATTGGGTTGGTATACCGACTTTGACGGGTAGCTACCGATGTTCCCAATGCCTGGGCCTAGTTAAATTCCTATTGTGGCGTCATACGGGTGTAATCAGTACACAGACGAGAGTGGGTTGTAATAACAGCAGGTTTATTTACAATTTAGACCGTAGTCACAAATAACCAATGCACTGTATACAATTAACTAACTAAATAGACACCACTGCTAGGAGAGATATTTACAACGGCTACCACACCGAACATACTACCTAATGTTTCGCCGTGCGTAGTACCGCTTGCCCTGAGACATGTCTCACTAGTCACGACAATAACTGCCGGCTCCTTCCATCGCGCACGCACGCACCTCTCACAGACGACCTACGCTGCCGATGCCGCTGTCTCAAAGAAGGAAGAGCTATTGTTCCACAGCCCTTAAATAGCCCTCGCGACTCTGCCCGCCGCTTCCATTGCCTCCGCCCTTACGCCCGCACACCCCGTCCGAAAAAACCCGTGCGTCATAGCTTCTGCCATTGTCTCTGCATCCGGTGGGCACCACGTTGCGTGCCCACGTTGCGTGCCCACGTTGGTTTTAGCGACACGACGCTACACTATGCTCGGGGGTAAGAGCGACATGAGGCGAAGATGACGTATTCTCTTCACCGTAACTGGCAAGATCCGCCTGCTCGAGGTTTTCTTCGTCACACAGTTACAGAAACTGAGACGATTTTAAAGGAAAGCTACAACTCTTATTTTTGCTTCGACCGGGAATCAAACCGGGACCACCGCACAGTAAGCTAGTGCGCTGCCTGTGGGCCATCCCAGAGGCTAAAATACAAACATGAATGCACAGATAAAATAATTGAATTTATAAATAGAAGAGAAAACGAAACTGGTTGTAAGGTAAAAATATCAGATCAGACGACGGTGGAGAATTTATATATGAATCATTGTTTGAGTTTTATAAAAACCAAGGGATTAAACCCGAAAGAACTACGGCGTACTCACCACAAAGTAATGGCGTAGCTGAGAGAGCAAGTATTAGTCGATTCCACAAGAACTCTCTTATTAGATTCCAAATTACCACTGAAGTTCTGGGCAGAGGCTGCTCAAACTGCTACTCCAGTTATCAGTGTTACCCGAGCTAGTAAAAGAAATAAAGTCCCAACAGAAATTTGGTTTGGAGTTAAACCAAATATTAGTTACTTAAAAATATTTGGTTGTAAAGCCTTATATGAAATTTCAAAGACAAACAGAGCTAAATTAGATGAAAAAGGAAAAGAAGGTATTTTCATAGAATATTCTAGATACCGCAAGGACCTAATTATGATAAAGAGAACCACAACATAATAGAGTCAAGAGATATCGTATTCGTAAAAAATTAAATGAGATAGGTATCATCAGATATATCACACGAGAAAGATGTGATTAATTTTAATTGTGTATCAATTATTGATGAACCTAATAATAATAATAATAATAATAATAATAATAATAACAAAACTAATGATTCTGAAAATATAATAGAAGTTGTAAGGGAAGTAAGCATAAAAGCGTCAAGAAAACAATCAATTAGTTATGAAGTAATAACTGAAAATGAATGTAAAGAAGAGGAAAAAGTTCCAAAGAATTTTGCTGAATGATCATCTAGAAGAAAAATCATTAAATATTCGACCATCATCAAAAATAATAAAACCTTTTCTAAGATATTGTGCCGAAGCTAATATGTCTAAAGAAATGTTACTGATTACTGGAATTTTATAATGAAGTCATGGAGTAATCGATTCAAGCAAAACAAGTAAGTGGAAAGACGCTATTAATAAATAACTCGCATATTTAAAACATTACAATACATGAACCGTAATATACCGTCCTAAGGTAAAAAAATCATTAAGGGTAAACGTAAGAATGTAGGAGATCCCATAATAGTTAATTATGTATCAAGAGCGTTAAGTAGATGTTTTTTCCCCGAGGGCGACTTCTATTCCCGAGGTTCTCTGGCCCGAGGGGTTGGAAGTTGTCTGAGGGGCAAAAACATCTAGTAACGCCCGTGATGCATACAAAACTTTATGGTTTACTAGTTCGTTGCAGAATAAACGAGAATTCGAACCATTTTATAATTTTTCTTGCGTCTAAAGTGAAAAGATGCATTGTAATATTCATTTGTCAATATTTTTCGCGCATCATTACATAACGTTCTCTATACTACGTATAATTACTCCGTGTATACGTACGTATACAAGAAAGTAAAAGCAGACGAAAGTTCAATGTCATGATTATCATTGATCGAAGGTCATTCCTTAACTACGAAAATATTTATGAATTCTGAGTTGTTTTGTTGAGCTGTCTAATTTTATTTGAAACGAAGTCCTTCAATTTGTCTGCAATTGACTGAATGTTGCATACACGCAAAGACTTCATCGACTCGCGTTCCTCTCGTGACATAACCGTTATCTGAAATGTGCTTATAAAAATTCAACCCCAAATAATTTATTATTACATAATTAATCTTGCATTGTTCTGTAAACGGCTTCAACAGATATTTTATTGGTCAACTAATATTCCAAGCAGATAACTAACCGAGTTAATTTGTAGAACATACAAAAAAGTCTTTCATATATAGACAAAAGTAATTATTTTAAAAATCAGCCTACATTGTACGAAACTAAATTACCTTTCAATTGAAATTCTCATAAAAATTTGTTTATCCATTTCAGAGATTATAAAAAAACTTGTTTTGAAATTTAAGATATTTTAGATTTTTAAAATTGTTTTTAGAATTTGAAATTTCTTTATATATAAAGCGATTAGGGAAGTGTATTTTAATGCTATTATGTGAACTGCGGTTTCATCTGGAAATTTTTATCCAGGTACTTCCCGACCCATCTCTGTTATTAGAATAGTGATGGCAAATTTTACCAAAACATCAATACATCGATGTTTCGATATATTGCTAATGGGTTTTCAATGCCGATGAAAATATCGATTTTTTAATTATAGACTAATAAACATGCTATTTTCCTATCCATTTTTAATTACAGTACGTAAAAGAGATATATTTTTTTTGTTTGGTTATCAGCATGTTAGTTGTGTGTTAATAAAAATTATTATCGAATTTAAAGAATAAAATTAACAATAAAGAACATCGTGTTTCGCTAATTTTCCCTTTTATCACTTCCATTCATACATTATAGAAGAAAAACCACCTAAAATTCCCTCAGATTACACTGGCGAAATGTTCAACGTGATAAAGAGGATGAGGCAAAACAACGATATTGCTGTGGATTGCTGCTACTCTACAACGTGCCTAAACCCCTTTATTTAAAAAATTAAAAAGTTAAAATAAAAATATCGATGTTTTTACAACAAAATATTGGTGTGAAGAAAACATCGAAAGCAAAATATCGATGTTTCTGGTGGAAAACATGTTTTCAAAAATCGATGTTTTTTTGCCATCCCTATATCAGGAAGTCTACTATAGAAAGAATTCACCATTTTTGCTGCATAATAAATGAAACTTGAAATAAACAGTCAAACAAACAAACAAATAAATGCCTGACCCCGCCAGATTACAATCACTAGTAAAATAATTCGTACATAAACGAATCCTTTAGAGAACTTTATTGCACCTCAGAGGCGATTATACCTGGCGGTGTTTCTTAACGCTATAAATATTACATACAAAATAACGGAGAAGAAAATATTGTTTCCCAAACTTGCAAAAATGTAATGGTCGTTCTTAAAAAAGAACGCTACACGCAGTCAGTCCAACCCCAATTCCTCAAAAACTATTTCACCTATAAAGATAAATCTCCACAAAAAAATCGTTGAGACATGTGGAAATTGGCATATAAAATTGCCTCAAAATTCGAGATGGTATCGCGTGGTACTTTTACACAATGAGCTTGAAATTACCATTTTTATACCTACAGTGAAAGTTTTTATTTCATTGTTGAAGAAATACAATTGACCTCAAAAATGGTGCGAGATATCAAAAGTGAGTAATACCATTTCTTAAATAATACTTTATTTTTCATTTAAAACAAAAATCAAAAAGATCGGAGAGATTTCTTGATCAGTTACAGAAAAAATCAAAATTATGTTATTTTCCGCCATCCTTAATGACGTCTCAAGCCACCCGGTACTATTACAGACCAATTAATTTGGTAGAACCCTACTCTATTACACATTCTAAAGTGTCATCATTAAGAATCAAGAGGGAAATAGCGTCGGAAAGGTTTTACATGTCTTGCACCACCGGGGCCTCGCCTATTTACGCAATGCACAGTGCAGAAATCTTGCGGCGAGGTTCTTCAGTAACTCGAAACGCAATCTCCAATTCACAATAGAGATTACAAACTCAGTTATTCACACAGAGGCGCGAAAGGGTTTCCAATTGTTGTAAATCGGGATATTTACGAAAATAATGGTTTGTTTAAGTTGTGTGTTCACTATGTCATTTAAATCCTGTATTGATTGTAGTATATCATGTATAGTTGTAGTCGCTAATAACCTTGTCGTTGATGCGACTTTAACTAAAATAATAATGTTAAAAAAATGAAAAATGGGGAATTAACTTAGCGACATATATGTGCAATTTTTTGTGTTATAATTCTGGATGCTGTGCATTATAAAGCAAATTAAGAGAAGATACGGTTATACTATATATTCATGGAGGTGTCTAAATAACCATCAGTCTGAAGATGTGTAGTAAGACAGTAAAAATAATTCACCCATATTAACAACATTTTTCAAGTGCATTAAGTAGGTTCGAGATTAGGATTTGGTACATTTTATTAAGTAAATATACTCTTCATATGCTTATGTGTTCAATTGTTAATCTTCAGTTGACCTCATTATGGGAAAGAAGAATTGTCCCCGAAATGTCATCTTTACAATCTTCGAAATTTCGTCAATTTTATGCATTTCGGTCAACATTTTTTATCAAATTTATAAATTGTATTAAAACAGTACCATTGTTTTAGAAACTCATTTAATTAATATTTTTTTACTGACAAAATAAGCAGTGACTTAATTTCTTTCCGTTACCGCACACAATCTCCAACGATTTCATCTGACGTGCACGTACGGTATACTTACCTTTATGTTTGCCAGGACTTTGGTTCGACATCAGTGGATCATGCTTTAAGGCTTACACCTATAAGTGCCTACATATATCTGCCAAGAGTACTTGACGCAGTGTCAACGTACTGTAATTTCTCCGCATTATTCCGAGCGGTATTAACGCTTGCATAAAAAAATATATCGACCATCTGTTGCAAATCCGTCTCCATACCCTTTCGTCTAAGATTAACTTCACAAATAATACTGAACTTTTCTGCTATAGTACTACAATATTGTGTTTATAAATGCTAAATGTTTAACTTCTGAATGATCTTAAACAGAAATCGTATGTAGATAATAATGTAAGAGAAAGTTTCAATGACGAAACAATTAATTTCTAATCCAATAATGAAAATTTTAAAATTCCAAATAATATTTCATGTATAAATCCAATGCCTTTATATAAATTGAATTGTTTCTTACCTATCACATACGTTTGTATACTTACTCATTTCACGTAAGTGCGCAATCACTTATGAAGTACCGGACCTACAACTGGTCAGGAAGGGAGAGTTCAGGAAACAAAGAAAAATATACATATTTTAGGAAGAACTTTTTTTTTATATTCACACAGTGAACAGTTGATACAGACCATCACTTTAAGTACAAAGGCCCGAAGAGCAGCCCGCTGCGACCCTTACAGACCCGCGGTCGACTTCGGCAGCAGCCACGCGCGCTCTCGCCCCAGTCGTAGAGGAGGGGCCGCGCCGCGCACCTCCGCACACCGGCGGACATCTCGCGGCGCGGAGCGACCACTCTCGCCTCGCCCCGGCCCCACCGCCCACGCACACGCCCACGCCCACGCCCAGCGCCCCTCGGCACACGTCAAGGGCCGCCAGGGGGCGCGGGGGGCGGGGCGGCGGGGCCGGCTGCGGCGGCGTGGCTCGGCGCCGACTCGACTGCGGGGCCCGCGGGGGCCGCCGCGCGCTCGCCGACTCCTCTCGGAGCAGGACGCTTAGTAGTGGCCGCCCAGAGACACGCTGGCCTTGGCGTGGGGGATGTGCCAGCCGTAGGCGGCGTTGCCACCGTGGCCACCAGACACGATACCGGCACCGTAACCGGCACCAACTCCAGCTCCGTAACCGGCACCGACTCCGCCTTGCCATCCGGCACCAATGCCAGCGCCATAGCCGGCACCGTAGCCAGCGCCAAGACCCTGCTCGTCCTGCTTGCCGTAGCCGTGCAGGGTGGTCTTGCCCTCGCGGGACACGATGGCCTGGAAGCCGTTGTGCTTGTCAGCGGTGTACTGCACCTTGCGGACGTGGCCGTCGGGCTCCACCAGGCTGTAGGCGCCCTTCACTTGGTCGCCGTGGCGGCTCTCGTGCTGGCTCTTGACATCACCGTGGTGTCCGTCGTGCACGGAGTAGTCGAACTTGTAGTTGGGGACGTGGTGGGCGTAGTCCTCGTGGGAGGCGAGGGCTGCGGCGGCGAGGGCCAGCACGGCGAGGGCGGTGAGGGAGACGGCGTGCATGGTGATGGAGAACGGGCTGCGAGCGGAGAAGCGACTGCGTGGGCGGCGGAGGCGAGAGTGATGCCTGTGCCGGTAGGTGGTTGTCTTATATAGGCGAGCTTGCGTGTGGCTTCGCACTGTAGAAGTGGTTACGGACCGTGGAAATTGAGGTTGGCCTGAAGGATATGTGCGTAACCGGGAGATTCTCTAATTAATGAGAGCACTTTATTGCTCTGGTATTCTATAGCCCGTGAAAGTTTAAAAGTGCACTTTAATTTTATGTACCCAGGAAATAAAATGTGTCAAATTAAAAAAAAATATTATTAATCTACGAATCGCGTCAAGTCGTATTTATAATTTATTGTATCCCAAATTTCCATTTATTGTATTCCAAAATTGTTTTGAATTATTTTAATTTTATAGCTTTGTGAGCTGTTTTAATATGTTTGTGGTAGTAGAATATCAGCAAAGAATTATGTGATTTTATAACAGATCAAAGAGAACAATGTAGTGTAGGATGCAAAACAAGAAGGAACAAAACTGGAATCCTTACATAAATGTTCTTTCAGTTTGGTCTAGTGCATTTTCCCTTCTAATTCTGTTCTATTAATGCAGTATGTTTATTTTAAATTATTTCTATTTTGAATAATTTCAATTATCACAACATGCAAATTTAATGTTGATATTTTTTACTTTGATTAATTTTATATTTGAAGAAAATAAAATGAGATATTTGATATTGGTGAACATCGCAGTCAGTGGCGGATTTACTATTAAGATAAGCTACAGTTCGGGGCCTCAGAATTTAAGGAGCCTTAAAAACTTTTAAACAAAATCCTTAAAAAAAATGAACTTATGCAAAGAAGATAGCAAATTTTCCCCCCGGGGATATACGTTTTTGTATTGAAAATCGTAATTGAAGTGTAAAAACATGTTTTTCGTCAGATTTAAATCAATTTACACTGGGTACTTCGTACAAATGAAAAAACACTTTTTTTTTACTTCTTATATACTGAAACTTTTTTAACCTCTTTATGCCTATGAATTGTGATTTAAATTATCCTTTCAATTTTTACTAGATGATAAAGATGTTTTAACAATTTTTGCAGGCATTGATTTGATTAATTTGATTTTTGACTCTTACAGTCAACAAAAAAGAAGGGGAAATTAGAAAAAAAAACAACCTTTTTTCCTTCGTTTTCTAAGAATATCTCATGTTCTGACGCAGATAATGAAAAGGGCTACATAGAAATTGTAGTCCTGTAAATTCTCTACATTTTTCCAAAATGTCAACCTTTTATCTTATAATTTGCACCCGATAGCTAAATATAAATAAAACAGTAATTTAATAGTTTCTTATTTATATTCTTAAAATTAGATTTTGTTTTATTAAGTTTCTTAGTTATTTTGTTTCATGTTAGAATAAATACATAATGAAAATAAAAATTGTAAAAATAATATTATAACGTATCTATATATTTAAAAAAATAAGGTATTCTGCCATGGCTTCGTTTAGAGCTTCTACTGAACCGGTTATTGTATTTTTTCTTTTAAATGTAAGAATATGATCCCTAGATGTGTTATCAGATATTGTTTGTGTTGATTCACCAACATTTACGGTGTAAATTAATTAATTAAATCATTCTTTAATAGTATGCTTATCAATAGTCAATTGTTTTCTTTCAAACGGTGGCAGTTTCAAAATCGATATACTTGAGTCCATACGTGAGTCCAGGTTGCTAGATGTTTTGTTTTGATTGTTGAGATTTGTTACAATTCATGAAGGTTATGTTTCAATGTAATAATCGCATTGAGGTGTTGACAGTTTGCATGTATTTGCTTCTGTGGTGTATTTTGTAGAGAACATTCGCACAGTGGGTTTTGCTCGGTTGTACTTTAGTGAAGTTTTTTACAGGTTATGTCGGATTCCGAATCGTTGTCCACGCACCCCAAATGACGCAAACGTACATTAACTGGACGCAGGGAAAGAGAAAGTCAGCGTAGGTGTCGTGATAGTGAGGTCATTTCGTTTTCTATTGGGTCATTGTCTATGAAATGTCGGTTTTGTTCTGCTTTGTACTTTCCATGTGAAGGAAATTCTGCAAACGATTTACTCTGTCTTGCTTAAATGGGAAAATAAGTATACCTTCGAGCAATATGCCAGAAGAAATCAAACAGTTGTTAATAGGAGATGATGACACATCAAAAAACTTTAGAAATAATATCCTTCAGTATATTATAGTGCAATAATAGTGCAAATAATAGTGCTATATCTTTTGTGCCGATATTGCATTGCCACCTGGTCATGGGCCATACGTGTTCAAAATTTTGGGAACTCATCACAGAATATCTTCGTTATACCCTCAAAATCCAAACAATGCAATATATTGTGAACATTAGTCTGGGTACAATATTTTACATTTATCTCAGATCTCACCGTCAAATTTTGACGGGTTCTCACTAGTTTTAATTTGAATTTTGAATGAATTAAGATTTTAATTAAAAATAATGAGTTTATAAAAAATTGAGGAATGTGACAAATAATGTTAAAAGTTATTTGTAATGTTGTTAAAATATACGTTGGGTACTCACTACAAGATGCACTCACCCATGTTTTTTATTAAGGTAGCAGATTTTGGTAACAAGCTATTTGGTTCTACATCACAATGTGCATATTTACCATCTACTTCTAAGACATAATGTCATACACGTCACATCTATGTTAGACACATTGAGGAGTGTAGTTTGTGTATCTACTTCCGTAGAGCAAGATTCATAAAATTGTGAGAAGAAGAAATGGCTGTCGGAACTATCAGAATCTCTACCAATTCAGAACCTTCGTCTCAATCAAGATACGTTGATCCATCTTACACATTACAGGCTAAAGAGATGTGGAAATAAAATTATTTACAATGGTTTTTTCAGAGAACCGTTGCTACAAAAAAATATTGTTTCATGTACTTCTCAAACACTGAACTAATTTCTTTGGTTCAGTGTTTTGGTCTCTCCTATTCGTTTCAGTAATGCCGTGTGTTTTTATACCGAAAAGAAATCTCAGTTGCGGAACACACAACTAGAAAACTGTTGTTTATTGAACAAGTGAATAATTACAGAGCATTTACATTCGCCAGGTAGAGAAATCAGAGTTATTATTATTATTAAATAATCCGTCAAATCAAAGCAATGAAAGTATTCTGGTAAGGTGAATAAAATATAAAAACTTAAGCAGTTTTTAAGAAAATGGCGATTAAGCATTACTGTAAATGCGAAATTCAATGCTGTTTTTCACAGGATTTAATTGGGTTTTCGAAAAACTTCATTTGAAGCACTTCCACTCACAAATATAATAATGCATACAAATCGAAGTAAATGTCCTTTACGTCAAATTAAGGGAGTGAGAGGTATTTAAAAAAAACAACAAAAGAATACATCAAAATTAAATTTATGTCATACCAAACAGTGCTATTAGCACTCTCTATTGAAAAAATTCGATGAAAAAATTTGGAACCATTTTTGAGAAAATCGTTTTTGAACGTTTCTGAAAATGTGAAAATTTGAGCTCATTTTTTCAGAAAACTGTTGTTTTCGTGAAACTTTATTTGAAAATATTTAAAGCGCATGTATTCATAAATCTAATAATGTAAAGAAATCGCCTTTAATATAATAATTGCCAACGTGAGAGACATGTCAAAAAAATTACATTTTTAAATCTTTTGGAAAAACAAAAGAATAGATAAATTTGGCGTTTATGTCATGGTGTAGGGTTTGTTTGACACTATCCCAACCCAAACTTTAAAGAAAAAATTAAGAGCAGTTTTTGAGAAAATCTTGTTTTTGTAATTTTTTTAAATTACAAATATTTCATGCACTATTACACGAAAACTACTAAAATTTCCAAAAAAAATTACATGAACTTATTAAAACAACTATTTATGCACAACAAATTTCATTTGAAGGAAAAATCTGTCTACAATTTTGTAGTTGTAGGAAGACGCCGAAAAAATTCACTTTTGCAATTTTCGAGAATTCAGAGTTTATTTATTTATTTATTTATTTTACGTCAAAAAACAGTTAAAAAACTGCGTATGACGGGCTATGGGGAAAAGTGAATTGTTAACTATGGAAATACGACGTATGGCACGTTTATAAGTGTATTTCACTTTATTCTTACAAGAAATTTGAAGAAAGAATTTGGAGCCGTTTTTCAGAAAATTTTGAAAATGTCTTGGGGGATTCATGTGAAGTACCCCCAAATACAAAAGAATGCGTATCAAAATTTCAAAGCTTTAACTAGAGCCGGATGAGCAGGGGTTTCTTGAATTTGGAAAAGATCGGACGTGTACTTCAGGCACTAGTAATGTTCCAGACGGACGGGGAGACAGACAGATAGGCGGCCAGACAGACGGCCAGACGGACGGACATTTTGAAAAAAGCACAACACTTGGTCAATATCAGGGGTCACCAAAACCTGTATTTCCGTTGTAAAATGGATATCGATTGCCCACAGTATTACATACCTTTCTTTATACTACGTATATTACTCCGTATATACGTATGTATACGAGGAAGTAAAAGTTTTTTCATTTGTACGAAGTACTCAGGGTAATGTGATTTAAATCCGGCGAAAAACTGTTTTTTTACACGTTTAATCCAATTTTGAACATTAACATTTTTTATTCCCTGTGGACCGATTTGCGTATCTTATTTTGCTACCTCCTTTATAATTAGTTCCCGTAAATAAATAAAAATTAAATAACTTCGATAAACACGCTATTGGAACTAAAAACGTATGTTCTAAGAGCGGTATTTTCATTCTTCTGTAGTACGTTTTGAACTTGAGTGCGTGTCAAAATTCATCGTCGCTAGTTCAAAATTTGAACCAACCATTTGAATGTTTGCTAATATCTCTTTTCATACGTCCGATGTTCGACGTATTTGAACACATTGATTGCGATTTGAGTGACACGTTGAGGTTGCCTTTCGGATTCTTTTAATTTTAGTGGTTACAAATTGTGCAGATGAATGATAATTTAGTACACTGAAAAGGTTTAAAAACTAGTATTGAGATACAGTGGAACAAGACAAACAATAATGTTCAGTGAAAATGATAAGCTTTGTAGTTTAATCTTTCGTCGATACTATTTCTGATTTTGTAAAAAAAAGGCTTAAACGGCATTTTTAGACAGTTGTGATTGTATTAATGATTAATATAGCATTGAATTATATTGTAGATAGTTTTGTATTGATATTAACAATAATAATAGTAATAATAATGATAATAAATAATTATTAGTAATAATAATTATTTTTGAGTCATATATATAATTTCAATAGTGTGTGACGGGTCAGATATAATATATGCAGTTGCACAGGTGTGTCTAGGTTGCAAATTTCCTACTCTCACTTCCAACTAAATTATATTTTCACACTATTATCAGTCAAGGTAGAAAGCAGCATTTTAATATAAGAAATGTTCACCTCTATGTGATGTAAGGGACATATTGGATTTTGAAGACACTGCTAACATGTAATGAACCCTCCTATCCTCTCGTAACTAGCAAAAGAGCTCAAGAAAACTTATGCAGAGAGTGAAGTGACATGTTCCGTCCAGAAATCAAAGCAAGGGGTCTGTCTGTGCATTTGCTCAAAGTATCAAGGGGACCTTGGACGAAAATCCGGACTTTGGACGAAGGGGACCTTGGACGAAAATCTGGAGAATAGCCAATTATTTTCCCGTCAGATGTCAGAATAACACCTGACTGATTTTACTGAGCATCCATTGCCTTATACGTGCTTGCTAATCACACTGATAAAGAAGCTATAGATATATGACACGATGTTTACTTCTTCGAATGCATTTTTTATGTCGGTTTCAAATCTGAAAACCGTTTTCCTCTGCCGCATTAGGTTTTTAAGATATCGACAAAAATTAATTTTGAGTACTCGCGTGCTGGACTTCGTCCAAAGCACTCATTAATGGGTCTCCTTCGTCTTCTAGTATTTACATTTTTGTGCCATAACAAAGAGAAACGAATAAACGCTGCTTAACACAGCATTTTAAATATTAAAACTCTTTCAGATTACAGAAAAAGTATTATTTTGAACAAGTATGCAAGAACATCGTTCCATTCCCCAGTGCTCGCATGTTGGATTCTGTCAAACAGACACTAGGATTTCACTTCAAGGTATTTCTACACTGCATAACTAAGCAGCAGATATACGTTTATTGACGCCCTTCTCAGATTAAAGAAATAGAAGCATTGTATTTTTCATGGAAGGCTAACATTCCACCATTTACCAAAACAGAAACTTCTGTTTGACTATCCAACGACGCGAGTAAGCCCGGTGGATAATGTGAGTATGGTGGGTAGCTATACCCACACGAAAAATTCCACCTGAGTAAAATACCCACTCAGAATATGGCACGAGAGAAATATGATGTAAATGTAAAATTCCAGAAATCAACGGAGTTTCTTGGCATTGTGTCGACTGAAAACGTATATGCGATCAACTATGCAAGATCAACACAACAGTATTGCGATTTTACATATTTATTTATTTATTTATTTATTTATTTATTTATTTATTTATTTATTTATTTATTTATTTATTTATTTATTTATCTATTTATTTATTTATTTATTTATTTTTTAAATTCTGAACAAGGTAAATTTACAATCCATTTTACATTTAAAATAATTAGTAAATATGATAAAACAGTTGTAGTTGAAAATGACAATTTGTTAGTGAATTATCCCAATGGTACATTTCACCGCATTCTTGAGTCTGGTACAGAAAGGGCCAATTTAATTACTTTCGGTTTGAAGCCGAAGTTCAGGAATATATGTAACTCTTTAAATTGTGACTAACTTGAAACTCTATAATGGAGTTGTAAGGGAGTAATTCTGGGTAATCGGTAAATTTCTTCACTATTATGTAGGAGGTTGATGGTTAGAGGATTTTGGTGGGTTTTCAGACGTTGAAGATAAATTGAGCTGCTTGTTTCGATTTTTTTACATATTTATAGCGACATGTTCGACAAAATCGATTTGCACAATTGTTAAATGAGTTTATATCAAAATATGCAAAGCGCAGGAATGTTTTTGCATTGCTAAAATGCACTTCTGAAGTTGCATAAAATAAATGTAACAACTTAACGATGAACATGATAATTTTTTTTAAAAAAAGTTGTTTTGTATTTTCCTCTTCAAATACATTTTCGTTGAGGAATGGAGGGGGAGGCGGACCTCACCGAATCTTTTGTGCCGATATTGCATTGCCACCTGGTCATGGGCCATACGTGTTCAAAATTTTGGGAACTCATCACAGAATATCTTCGTTATACCCTCAAAATCCAAACAATGCAATATATTGTGAACATTAGTCTGGGTACAATATTTTACATTTATCTCAGATCTCACCGTCAAATTTTGACGGGTTCTCACTAGTTTTAATTTGAATTTTGAATGAATTAAGATTTTAATTAAAAATAATGAGTTTATAAAAAATTGAGGAATGTGACAAATAATGTTAAAAGTTATTTGTAATGTTGTTAAAATATACGTTGGGTACTCACTACAAGATGCACTCACCCATGTTTTTTATTAAGGTAGCAGATTTTGGTAACAAGCTATTTGGTTCTACATCACAATGTGCATATTTACCATCTACTTCTAAGACATAATGTCATACACGTCACATCTATGTTAGACACATTGAGGAGTGTAGTTTGTGTATCTACTTCCGTAGAGCAAGATTCATAAAATTGTGAGAAGAAGAAATGGCTGTCGGAACTATCAGAATCTCTACCAATTCAGAACCTTCGTCTCAATCAAGATACGTTGATCCATCTTACACATTACAGGCTAAAGAGATGTGGAAATAAAATTATTTACAATGGTTTTTTCAGAGAACCGTTGCTACAAAAAAATATTGTTTCATGTACTTCTCAAACACTGAACTAATTTCTTTGGTTCAGTGTTTTGGTCTCTCCTATTCGTTTCAGTAATGCCGTGTGTTTTTATACCGAAAAGAAATCTCAGTTGCGGAACACACAACTAGAAAACTGTTGTTTATTGAACAAGTGAATAATTACAGAGCATTTACATTCGCCAGGTAGAGAAATCAGAGTTATTATTATTATTAAATAATCCGTCAAATCAAAGCAATGAAAGTATTCTGGTAAGGTGAATAAAATATAAAAACTTAAGCAGTTTTTAAGAAAATGGCGATTAAGCATTACTGTAAATGCGAAATTCAATGCTGTTTTTCACAGGATTTAATTGGGTTTTCGAAAAACTTCATTTGAAGCACTTCCACTCACAAATATAATAATGCATACAAATCGAAGTAAATGTCCTTTACGTCAAATTAAGGGAGTGAGAGGTATTTAAAAAAAACAACAAAAGAATACATCAAAATTAAATTTATGTCATACCAAACAGTGCTATTAGCACTCTCTATTGAAAAAATTCGATGAAAAAATTTGGAACCATTTTTGAGAAAATCGTTTTTGAACGTTTCTGAAAATGTGAAAATTTGAGCTCATTTTTTCAGAAAACTGTTGTTTTCGTGAAACTTTATTTGAAAATATTTAAAGCGCATGTATTCATAAATCTAATAATGTAAAGAAATCGCCTTTAATATAATAATTGCCAACGTGAGAGACATGTCAAAAAAATTACATTTTTAAATCTTTTGGAAAAACAAAAGAATAGATAAATTTGGCGTTTATGTCATGGTGTAGGGTTTGTTTGACACTATCCCAACCCAAACTTTAAAGAAAAAATTAAGAGCAGTTTTTGAGAAAATCTTGTTTTTGTAATTTTTTTAAATTACAAATATTTCATGCACTATTACACGAAAACTACTAAAATTTCCAAAAAAAATTACATGAACTTATTAAAACAACTATTTATGCACAACAAATTTCATTTGAAGGAAAAATCTGTCTACAATTTTGTAGTTGTAGGAAGACGCCGAAAAAATTCACTTTTGCAATTTTCGAGAATTCAGAGTTTATTTATTTATTTATTTATTTTACGTCAAAAAACAGTTAAAAAACTGCGTATGACGGGCTATGGGGAAAAGTGAATTGTTAACTATGGAAATACGACGTATGGCACGTTTATAAGTGTATTTCACTTTATTCTTACAAGAAATTTGAAGAAAGAATTTGGAGCCGTTTTTCAGAAAATTTTGAAAATGTCTTGGGGGATTCATGTGAAGTACCCCCAAATACAAAAGAATGCGTATCAAAATTTCAAAGCTTTAACTAGAGCCGGATGAGCAGGGGTTTCTTGAATTTGGAAAAGATCGGACGTGTACTTCAGGCACTAGTAATGTTCCAGACGGACGGGGAGACAGACAGATAGGCGGCCAGACAGACGGCCAGACGGACGGACATTTTGAAAAAAGCACAACACTTGGTCAATATCAGGGGTCACCAAAACCTGTATTTCCGTTGTAAAATGGATATCGATTGCCCACAGTATTACATACCTTTCTTTATACTACGTATATTACTCCGTATATACGTATGTATACGAGGAAGTAAAAGTTTTTTCATTTGTACGAAGTACTCAGGGTAATGTGATTTAAATCCGGCGAAAAACTGTTTTTTTACACGTTTAATCCAATTTTGAACATTAACATTTTTTATTCCCTGTGGACCGATTTGCGTATCTTATTTTGCTACCTCCTTTATAATTAGTTCCCGTAAATAAATAAAAATTAAATAACTTCGATAAACACGCTATTGGAACTAAAAACGTATGTTCTAAGAGCGGTATTTTCATTCTTCTGTAGTACGTTTTGAACTTGAGTGCGTGTCAAAATTCATCGTCGCTAGTTCAAAATTTGAACCAACCATTTGAATGTTTGCTAATATCTCTTTTCATACGTCCGATGTTCGACGTATTTGAACACATTGATTGCGATTTGAGTGACACGTTGAGGTTGCCTTTCGGATTCTTTTAATTTTAGTGGTTACAAATTGTGCAGATGAATGATAATTTAGTACACTGAAAAGGTTTAAAAACTAGTATTGAGATACAGTGGAACAAGACACACAATAATGTTCAGTGAAAATGATAAGCTTTGTAGTTTAATCTTTCGTCGATACTATTTCTGATTTTGTAAAAAAAAGGCTTAAACGGCATTTTTAGACAGTTGTGATTGTATTAATGATTAATATAGCATTGAATTATATTGTAGATAGTTTTGTATTGATATTAACAATAATAATAGTAATAATAATGATAATAAATAATTATTAGTAATAATAATTATTTTTGAGTCATATATATAATTTCAATAGTGTGTGACGGGTCAGATATAATATATGCAGTTGCACAGGTGTGTCTAGGTTGCAAATTTCCTACTCTCACTTCCAACTAAATTATATTTTCACACTATTATCAGTCAAGGTAGAAAGCAGCATTTTAATATAAGAAATGTTCACCTCTATGTGATGTAAGGGACATATTGGATTTTGAAGACACTGCTAACATGTAATGAACCCTCCTATCCTCTCGTAACTAGCAAAAGAGCTCAAGAAAACTTATGCAGAGAGTGAAGTGACATGTTCCGTCCAGAAATCAAAGCAAGGGGTCTGTCTGTGCATTTGCTCAAAGTATCAAGGGGACCTTGGACGAAAATCCGGACTTTGGACGAAGGGGACCTTGGACGAAAATCTGGAGAATAGCCAATTATTTTCCCGTCAGATGTCAGAATAACACCTGACTGATTTTACTGAGCATCCATTGCCTTATACGTGCTTGCTAATCACACTGATAAAGAAGCTATAGATATATGACACGATGTTTACTTCTTCGAATGCATTTTTTATGTCGGTTTCAAATCTGAAAACCGTTTTCCTCTGCCGCATTAGGTTTTTAAGATATCGACAAAAATTAATTTTGAGTACTCGCGTGCTGGACTTCGTCCAAAGCACTCATTAATGGGTCTCCTTCGTCTTCTAGTATTTACATTTTTGTGCCATAACAAAGAGAAACGAATAAACGCTGCTTAACACAGCATTTTAAATATTAAAACTCTTTCAGATTACAGAAAAAGTATTATTTTGAACAAGTATGCAAGAACATCGTTCCATTCCCCAGTGCTCGCATGTTGGATTCTGTCAAACAGACACTAGGATTTCACTTCAAGGTATTTCTACACTGCATAACTAAGCAGCAGATATACGTTTATTGACGCCCTTCTCAGATTAAAGAAATAGAAGCATTGTATTTTTCATGGAAGGCTAACATTCCACCATTTACCAAAACAGAAACTTCTGTTTGACTATCCAACGACGCGAGTAAGCCCGGTGGATAATGTGAGTATGGTGGGTAGCTATACCCACACGAAAAATTCCACCTGAGTAAAATACCCACTCAGAATATGGCACGAGAGAAATATGATGTAAATGTAAAATTCCAGAAATCAACGGAGTTTCTTGGCATTGTGTCGACTGAAAACGTATATGCGATCAACTATGCAAGATCAACACAACAGTATTGCGATTTTACATATTTATTTATTTATTTATTTATTTATTTATTTATTTATTTATTTATTTATTTATTTATTTATTTATTTATTTATTTATTTATTTATTTATTTATTTATTTATTTATTTATTTATTTATTTATTTATTTATTTATTTATTTATTTATTTATTTATTTATTTATTTATTTATTTATTTATTTATTTATTTATTTATTTATTTATTTATTTATTTATTTATTTATTTATTTATTTTTTAAATTCTGAACAAGGTAAATTTACAATCCATTTTACATTTAAAATAATTAGTAAATATGATAAAACAGTTGTAGTTGAAAATGACAATTTGTTAGTGAATTATCCCAATGGTACATTTCACCGCATTCTTGAGTCTGGTACAGAAAGGGCCAATTTAATTACTTTCGGTTTGAAGCCGAAGTTCAGGAATATATGTAACTCTTTAAATTGTGACTAACTTGAAACTCTATAATGGAGTTGTAAGGGAGTAATTCTGGGTAATCGGTAAATTTCTTCACTATTATGTAGGAGGTTGATGGTTAGAGGATTTTGGTGGGTTTTCAGACGTTGAAGATAAATTGAGCTGCTTGTTTCGATTTTTTTACATATTTATAGCGACATGTTCGACAAAATCGATTTGCACAATTGTTAAATGAGTTTATATCAAAATATGCAAAGCGCAGGAATGTTTTTGCATTGCTAAAATGCACTTCTGAAGTTGCATAAAATAAATGTAACAGCTTAACGATGAACATGATAATTTTTTTAAAAAAAGTTGTTTTGTATTTTCCTCTTCAAATACATTTTCGTTGAGGAATGGAGGGGGAGGCGGACCTCACCGAGTCAACTACCCACTCGGACTTCACACCAACCGCCGGCCCTGGATGCGAGTGACGGAGTGTTCAGGCGGTATTATGGCGTCCAGAGGTTGCATAAATTCACCAGATGTGTTGCTATGACAGCGGCTATCTAACTGATAAATCCGGACGGAATCCAACGGATGAATTTTACACTGTTTCTAATGAAAGCATATGAACTATACTTTGATTCAAAGCTAAATCTGGTAAATCGTGTGTACCATAGATCATCAGTTTGACATGTGCTTGCATCTTGAGCGGCTGAATAAGGAAGGCGAAGAAGACGAAGAAGAATCTTCTGGCATCCGGAGTTACTATGATATGCAAACTCACCACAGTTTGTTATTTCTGTTTATTACAGTCACCGGATTTTCGTAAAACACGTGCATGTACGAAGTATCCAGACGTAATTTTCCAGAGTTGATTTAAGCGGAAGTGAAAGAAGGTGTGTTGATAGGTCTACAAATAAGGAAGGTAAATGATGACAGCCACTTCCAAGGCTTGATGAAAAATGTGCGTAAAACTTAGGTTTAGTCAGTGACGAACATGGTGAACGTTTTCACCCGGAAATCTCGGTGATGGAGTCACGATATCAGGGTCGATGGACTGTAGCAGTATTGGCTGGCTACTGCTGGACAATTCAGCATGACATGCCAAATCCTCAGCTCAAACCCAAATCTACAGCCAAGAAATTCAAACCAAATTTACCTTAGATTAAATATTTTCAGTCTATGGATTTTATATACGTATTATATCTTGAAATATATTACTGTATAGTAGGCGTGTCATCTGACTCAATCTCACTATTTTCTTAGCTAATTCCATGTTCATCGATACTCCATGTAACAATAATTGTTACAATGAAATATAAATGGTTGAAGGAGTATATCCAAAAAGTAGTGGGCGATAGAGACAAATGGTTTGCATATTTTAAATAAACGCGTATCACTTATCTTGGAACAAGTATTAGATAACCAGATATCCCCCCATTTTTAAAATTTGTTTTTCAGTGTCATTTATCAAGCAGTATCTCAAATCAGCAGCATTGGTGTGGCTTATGGTTATTCGTAGTACTGCTTCTTTCAATTCATATTTGGGAGGTCTTTAGATAGTTTTAGTTCCTTGGTGTGGGTTGACGCGACGGACTATGAAAGATCTGTTGTGAAGATAAAACTCTTCAATAGGTATATGACGTGCGTTTTGGTGGCGTGGTTTCTCTTCTCTAATGGTGTAGAATATAATACACACAATTGCTGCTAGGGTCGTTCACATGCATGAAGCGCCGTTTGTTTGCATGCTTTGAGAGATAATTATAGGCAATCGAAGGCAGTTATATATTTTCGGTAAAATATACACTTCTTTTGAAAGGAAACTTCACTTCATTGTTAATCATCTTCTATTGGTAAGGGTTAAATATGTTTGCCCAGTTAAGATGTTGAATGTGAAAGTTTACGCTGTACTGTTAGTGATAAACATAACAGGGTTTGGAGAGGCTTCCATAGATTTTCTGTGCAAGACCTCTGCTAATGTTCTATTGGAAAACACTAAAGTGACTAACAGAGTTCTCTTTGTGGGCAGAGAGGATAAAAACAAAGTGTGTGAAACGTTTGGTCTTATGTCATCGTGCAACCAATCTCTTGATGTAATCCTTCGCACTTTACACTTTACGCTAGAATCTAAACTTTCGTTTCAAGTACGTATGATTGGTGTTCATGGCATTGATTATTCACCGGATTTTTTTCCCACCAATTCTTACAATCGAGCGAAACTGATATTGCTGTCTGTGTCCGATAATGAAGTAAGCTCCATTCTGAAAAATCTGCGGGACATACCAGAATGGACACCACGCGCCCGTCACGTCATTTTACAACGCTCCTCGAGAATTACGGAAGCACAGGAACTCCTGACGATATTCCGAAATTGGAATGTGACGTTCGCAGCTGTGTTATGGTCAGACGCAACAATACACGATAAGCCTCGCGTTGAAATCTGGTCGCATCAGTGGCGAGGCGACAATATATGCAGTGAATCTAAAAACTCAAACTTTCTACGCGCTCGTCTATCCCCTGAAAACAGTATTCCAGTTGACTTTTCTAGAGAGAGGCTTCCCGATTTGTCCGGGTGTGCAATTCGAGTCGGGTCTATCGGTTGGCCACCGTTCTCCATCGAATCGAATGTATCATGTGCTGAAAACGAGCCTGGTTGTTTCATTTTCGAAGACGGTCTCGACATACGAATTTTAAGAACACTGCAAGAGAAACTGAACTTCGAGGTTTTATTCCGGTATGTGGACATTGATAACTTCACCTTGGCCATCACGTACGTGGCGAGTGGGGAGACAGACGTCGCTTTGGGTGGATTTTATCCGTTTCCGGAACGACTGGAGATAGCAGACTGCACCACCGTATATTGGTCGGCACCCGCACAGTGGTATGTGGTCATGATTAAAGGAAAAGGGTGTGGCATTGAGCAAATCATAGAAGTAAAACAGTACACCGCCCGGCAGACCTACTCATTTTTGTAGTTTCTGCAGACCCACGGCGGATGTCTCGCAACAACAACATGTGATTGAAAAAGCTTCTTAATGGGAATAAAATTAAATTAAATAAAAATAAAACTTGTTTTAATTCTAGTCAACGATTTTGAAAAATTTAGTTTTACTTCTTTATTGCATTCTTTTCAAAATTAAAATGAGGTCTCAAAAGATCATCGTGACTGGCAAACCCTTTTTATCACAACTGTTCCTGTTGTGTCTGCAATATTTTATTTTTCTAAATCCTTGACATGTTTCGCACATTCTATTTATTCATTAAAGGAATTACTTATAATCATTCGCAAATCACGCTTTGATTTACCATTAAACTGTTTTAATTGCGGTATGTGTTAAGTTCGAATCAAGTCGTGATTTATACTTTCTAGTCTACTATGAATTTACGTAGTAAAGAGAAGGTATTGCAATGCTGCGACAGAAATAGGTTATTTTTCGACAGAACAAATCATTTTGTGGGTAACGGATAAGTACATAAATATTGTTACAATGTGTAGTAATTGATTTCCTGGAACATGTGTAAACAGAATCAACAATTTTTGGTGTTATTGGCACCTCAAACATTGATTGTCGGCAAAACGTCTGTCTGTGGTCAAAGCTAGCTCCTAGACCATTTATTCCAAACTGAAATCGCTTGATCGATCTAAATGGACTTGAGGTTGTGCGAGGTTGAATTGGATATTTTGATTTTTGGAGATACTTTAATACATGGCAATATTCTCTAAATATTCTCAAGAATGGCTGCAAATTGTTTGAATAAAAATTTGTTCTAGAATAGCGTAAAGGACGCTAAAAATTGCACGTCTCATTTCGGTTGAACTCTCTGAATTTTCAAAAATTGAATAAGTTAGAAATAATGGGCGAAAGTATGTGATGTTTTAACACCTGTTACTTTCTCGTACACGTGCGTATGTAACAAATAAAGAAATTTATTTTATAAATTCAACTATTTTCAGACGGTTATTATGACTTTATTAGAGTTTTTACTCAGATTTTATTTTAGTCATAGGCTATTCATAATGAAAACCTAACAAATTACAAAAAATCATAATCTAAATTTTATTGAAATGTTCTGATGATGATTTAAACAATTTCCATCTCTGAAAGTTTCGAGGAGCACTTTTGCTCGTCTCCAGGAGTCTCAAGTCAAATTTGTACATTTTCAGAAACGCTTAAACGATATTTTTTCAGAAACAGGTTCAATTTTTTTTCAATACAATGTGGTATAGAACCATTTTGCACTTCTTTAATATTCTTAACGTTCTATTATAATTTAACTATTTGTGGACCAAAAACTTTGGCATAAACTGAAAAATATATTTTAGGGCAGTACCGAAGAGGTAGCCTAGACGAAAGAGATTAGAAAGCTAACTATTGATAGAAATGCCGTGGCATTCTAAAATACTACTAGTTACTTTTACTTTTCATCTAGTAATACTACTAAATTGTTTTCAGATTTCAAATTGCAAATGAAGACTTTATTCACAAGGAAAATCTTTATCTTCAATATTGTAGTTGTAGAAAAACGCCAAAGTATTTTTAAACTTACTCAATTTTTGAAGATTTTGAGAATTCAACGAAAATCGGAATTGGGCCATTTATAAAAGTGAACTTTGCTGTATCCAATAAAAAAATAATCCAAAAGTGCAGACCCATTTTTAAGTAAATACGAATGCGTTCTCAAGATTTCATATAAAGTCCCCCCCCCCCTCAAAAAACGTTTCAAATTCAAGGGGCCGCAATATCAGCCAGATCAATAGGGAAACATCAGTTTTGGTGAAAATGCTGCCTATGGTTTAGCTTCTAGTGTTGTTCACCGACAGACAAATGGACAGACGGGCAGCTGTTTTATCGTAAACTAATTTTTCGGTATCGGTATCAATCACCCAAAACCGTGTACTCACCAAGGTAATACGTACACTTGGGAAGGATACATAAGGTTCACATTTTTGATATCAAGGACCTTCATAAGATTTTTTCTGGCGAAATATTGCTTTTTTCTCGCTGCAGTATTTTATAATTGTATCTAATACTACATATGTATCATGTGATAAAGTAACTGATATGTGATATAGTAACTGAGTTTCGCGATACACGAGTCCACATTACAGGACATTCGGCGCGATTGCTGAAGTCTCCCAATTCTCCCGACAGCGCCTCCTTGGCACACATTGGTATGGTCGAGAAGTCCGGTCGCACGGAATTTCTAATTTTTCATCGCTCTCGGCCCAATTCGTCATTTTAATAGTTTCTTATTTAAAATTATATTGTTCGAACGATGAGTACATGGTTCAGTAGTTAATACATTTTCACATGTATTTGGAATGGCTTATAGCTAACCTACTCTAAAACTAATTCTATTCTAACTACAACATTGGTTTAGGATTCTCATTGAGCCCCTACGCTTAGTTTACTTCACAAAATATTTGTAGGAAGGCGGGTAGTGGATGTCTATTTCGGATTCGGGTCGGGAAATCGCTGAGTGTGGCTAGGTTGTAGTGGGCTAGTTGATTTATCGAGGATGTATTTGAGTAGAAATAGTTGGAGAGATGAGCGATGTGATCATTAATGGATGGTAAATGTAATTCTCTATGTAGTTGATCATTAGAAATGAAGCATGTGGTGTGAGTGACTAATCTTAAGTATTTGTTTTGCATTATTTGCATTTGATTGATGTTTGTTGGAGGGATGTTCGTTCAAATGGGGCAAGCATACAGCATTCGAGGATGATTATTATCTAGTACAGAGTTACGGCATTGTATAAGGAGAGACAGCTTTTGTGATTTAGTAACGGTTTTAGCTATAATAATTTAATTTTTGTTTGTTAAATTTTCGTTGCTAAGTGAGATTTCCAGGTTAATCTTGAATCAAAATTTAGTCCTAAATATTTAACAGTTTGGTTGTATGGGGTCTAGGAGAGTATGTTTTTATTAATTTGGAGTTGGGTGGAAAATGTTCTGAAAGAGAATATTTTGGCTGTTGATTTTGACGGATTCAGCTTGATTTTCCATTTTAAGGACCAATCTATGTTACTCAAATGCAGTTGAATTTTATTGCAAGTGTGATAATGAATGTTAGGACATGAATATGGCAGTATCGTCAGAAAATTGTGCGATACGTGTGAAGGGAGAGGTAGGTATATCAGATATGTAAAGATTGAAAAGGGTGGGTGAAAGAAATCTTAATAGTAACGACGTAGGTATTTTCTAGACGGCGAGTCGCAGGGAGTTTCTAATTTCTTGTCAAAATATTTATTTGTAGGTCAGAGGTTCCCACCCCGCCTAAGATCAGAGGCGAGGTTCACATCCCCAATTAACATTAACGATCTGGATATCTCTGAGAAACTCAGTTACCGAGTGGGCGTTTCCTAACCGTGACCTGAACTAGAACCAAGATCCTGTCTGCTTTACACAGTACTGGTGTCACAGAATAAATATCACAAACATATATGGCGTGTAGAGAGGTCGAAAGTATCCACGTTCGCCAATAAACTTGTATGGGGGGAAAATTGGTATAACGGTGACTTAGTGCTACGCGTGTCAGCAATATCAGCAAGAGTGATATATTGCTTTTAGAACGTAAAATTAAAAAAAATATTTTAAAAAATTGAATTTTCGCAATATCAACAAGAGCGATATATCGCTATTGGAACGTAAAATCAAAAAAATATTTTTTAAAATTAGAATTTTCGCAATATAAGCAAGAATAATGTATCGCTATTAGAACGTAAAATAAAAAAAAATATTTTAAAAATTGAATTTTCGCAAAATCAGCAAAGGTGATATATCGTTATTAGATCGTAAAATTAAAAAAATAAAAATTGAATATTTGCTATATTAGCTATGCAAGTGGTACATGGCTGTTGGCGAGTAGGTACGTGCCGACGCCGGGCCGCGTGCCGCTATTAGCTCGCTAGCTATATCGTTATTAGATCGTACAATTAAAAAAATTGAATATTTGCTATATTGGCAATGCAAGTGGTACATGGCTGTTGGCGTGTAGGTACGTGCCGACGCCGGGCCGGGTGCCGCGCTGGCAGAGCGTGGCGCGGGTGTTTTCGGCGCCGCTGTGGGCGGCCCTCGCGCTGAGCGCGCTGGCAGCGACGGCGGCGTTCGCCACCATTCGCAGGCTGCACCGCCTGCTGCGCGGCGCCGCCCGGCGCCGCCGACGCCGACGCCGACGGCCCCTGGCGGCCAGCGGCGGGCCCCCAGGCGGGCCCCCAGGCGGGCCCCCAGGCGGGCCCCCAGGCGGCGACGCCCTGGGCTGGCAGGCCGTGCTCCTTATCCTGCTGTGTGGCGTGCTTCGCAGGCAGCCGCGAGGCAACTTCCTGCGTTTCGGCTTCATCGTCTGGGTGCTGTGCTGCCTCGTCATCAACACCGCCTACCAGTCGGCCCTCGTCAGCCATCTGACAGACCCGGGTCGTTTACCGCTGTTTGCGTCGGTGGAGGAGATGATGGATTCGAATTTGATTATAGGATTGTTCTCGTGGTGGGAGGTGTTCTTCGAGTTTTTCAATGACACCACGTACAACGACATTGGAAGCAAGTCCGTAGAGTGTGAGGAATACAAACAATGCTTGGATCAGGTGGCATTTGAAAGAAATATGGCAGTACTGGTCGAGAAAACGTTTATTGATAAGTACATATCGGTGTACACAAAAGACGGTAAACGTCTTATTACTGCTATATCTGGAGAGCCTGTAATCACTTACTATATCGTGATGTATTTGAACAAGGACAGTCCGTTAATGTTTGGATTCAACTTCGTTATTCGAAGTTTGTTGGACAGTGGTATACTCAACAAATGGTGGAAAGAATTAACAGACGGTGCAGCTGGTAGTTTTCATGAGAGAAAACGCATTGAAAAGCATCCGGTGGTAATGTCTGTTTCTCATTTACAAGGCGCATTTTTTCTGCTGATCGTAGGTTTTTGTGTTTCACTTGCAACATTTTGTGCAGAACTCTTCGGTTGCAAGTGGGTGAGATATATCTACCGGGAGACCAAGAGACTGAAGAGATTTACATTTTGATGACAGTTTTGAAACATATGTTGCGCGCGTGTGTGTGTGTTATTACTGCGAAAGTAGCATAAACGTCGCATTATACTATTGAACAAATTATTCTGTAGATTATTAATATATTCGGAAAGAATTGAAAATATGTAGGTAAAACAATTTTGAAAAAAGTCTAACATTAACTTATAAATTATGTAATGAGTCAAGAAATCTTTCTATTATTTTTGGAAGAGTTTGTTTGCGGGTGAATTAGAACTTTGAGAGGTATATCGTTTATAAAATATTTGTCAAGATACTAAAAGCAGTGCTTAAGAGCCCATGAACTGAGCACTGTTGTTTCCGCGACCCATTTTTCTGGCCAAAATTAATAACTGTAAATTGTGAAGAACGTGTTTTAATGCATCTCGCGCATTGAAACAAAAAAAACACATAATTCTGCAAAAAAAGTACAAAATTTATTTATTTATTTATTTATTTATTTATTTATTTATTTATTTATTTATTTATTTATTTATTTATTTATTTATTTATTTATTTATTTATTTATTTATTTATTTATTTATTTATTTATTTATTTATTTATTTATTTATTTATTTATTTATTTATTTATTTATTTATTTATTTATTTATTTATTTATTTATTTATTTATTTATTTATTTATTTATTTATTTATTTATTTATTTATTTATTTATTTATTTATTTATTTAAACGTCAAAAAAACAGTTAAAAACTGCGTATGACGTGCTATGGGGAAAAGTGAATTGTGTGCACATTTTCAAAATTCTGTGATCCCTACAATAAACAAAATGTTTTTATTTTTTAACTTAAATATGGAATTAATCCCAGATTAACTCCTTTTCACTATCTAAGGAAATAGTGCATTCAATAATCTACTGGAATTAAATTATCCTTCAAAATACTTTTATCATTCTCCGAATCATCTTCTTCATCTTTGCACTCTTCTTCTTCTTCTTCTTTGCATTATTGAATTATTAAATTATTTTGCCGGTCAATTTTTCTTGCCCTATTCTTTGATCATATTTCTTCATTATATTTCTTGTTTATGACCTCTTTTTTCCAAAATAACTTAATGGTAATCCTGTATTTTTAAATGTCTTAATCTTTTGTCTGCAATGGGAGTGGTATCAGAATGGGTGCAAATGAAACACTAGAATGTTTGCCAGGAATATCGATTTTTTGCGTATATTGGTGAGCTCAAAATGCCCTCAACTACTAATAGGTCGACCAGTGTTAGTTGTTACAAGAATACGATTGAAAGGTAGAGAGAGTTTGGGAGATTCGAATTCTGGTTGCTGATTTTCCGTATTTACAAAATAGCTTGGACGAGAAGAAGTAAGGCTATGAAACTTATTAGTATCCAAACTGATGAAGTGTATCTGAATATTTAAAAAAAAATTTAAATTTAAAAAATAAATTTAAAAATTAAGTTTATTAAAAAATAAAAGAAGCATGTTACTTATATCAATTATTGCACTGTCTTATTCATAATATTACAAACATTAGTAAGTGGCATGGTGCCTTCAGTCATTTATAATGAAGGCATTTCAAAGACTTACATCTTCTAAAATTAGCAAACCTATTAATTATTTCCTTATAAGAACATGTACATTTACACGTTAACAGCAGAAATGTTAAAATTTGTATGATATGATAAAAATTGTTAAAAATTGTTTGATAATGAATCGAAATGTTAAAATTTTGGTCAGAAGTTTCTAACTGGATAACCTTGAAAACGGATTACTATTTGAACGTAAAGTGTGATAAGATTGTCATTTCATAACAGTAAATATGTATTCAATAGATATGTAATTCAATATGTAATTCAATAGAACTCATAACCGTCAAAACCTAACACGAATGAAAAAGGAATAAGAAACTGTTTTAAAAAGTAAACGACATGAAGGAGAAAAGTGTATTTATCAATGGGGAAAAAAGAGTAAATAATGTTCCTGCAATGGCTATCAAATGAAGAACCCATACGTATGAAAAGACAATATCGTTGCGTTCCTAAAATCATAAGATAATATTTCAAAGTATAGTAGTGTGATATGAGGTGCTAAATATTTTTCCTAGCATAAAGAATACAATTGCATTAAATAAAAGAATGATGTTTGCCAGTTAGGGTCACGATGTATGCTGACCATGTATTCTGACCTTAAAAGACTTTATTTAATGAGTGCTTCTGGAATGAACTTGTACTCGTTACACAAGTTTGTCACAGCACTTCATCAGAGAAACAAAATACACAAAGCTCTTAAACAGAATTTTGTATCTAGCGAATGGCTATTATCAGTTCTACAGAGAATTTTAAAGTCGATCCTAAATTAAAGGTTAGGAAATATCCTCGTAATTAGAAGTTATTGAAGGGCCAGTATTTCAATTCAATATTTTTTACTGTTTTCATTCCAATTTTACGCCAGAAAACAGAAAACTTCAAGGGACGTCATCTAAAAATTATCAACTGATTGGCCAGCTGCTATGCTCTCTTTCTGACGTTAAGATACTTCCGCTTTCCCTTTCATCCGAAAAATATCGATGTTGTAACCTCAAACAAAAACATACTGGCATGTCGTGTCTTGTGTGAATCTGCAAACTAAACAAAGAAATCCATTGCTAGAGGCTCGTTGAGTTCAACCGAATACATGGTATTTCCAAATAAACGAGTCATTTATCGTGGCAGGTTGTTAATGATAAATTAGCTATTTGAATCCCCATCCTCCACGAGCATATTTAAATGCCACAATAGGGGAAAATGCGAAAGAACAAACCCCCCAAGTCTTGAGAATAACTGCTTCAAATAAACAGTTAACTGTTCTCACTAAAAGGGAGAAAAATATCTAATAAAGTCTACAGAACGCAGAATGGCGTATTCTACATTCAATTACGCCAAAAATGAAAAGATATTTGAAGATATTGGTTGATGCACAGTTTATCATCACGAATCGATAAAGTGACATATTACTCTACCAGTCTTTTCCAAGTACAATAAAGGGAACAATTACTGATATAACAAAATAGACTTGAATTTTTATCACTTTAAAAACTTTGTATTTTTAAAATCAGCAACAATTTTATATATACTTTTTCCTTCCATCGAAAAGCGTTAACCCTTTGAATTTTCTGATAATAGAAGAGAAATTGATAAGGTGATTCATTGATATTCCATTTGAAATATTTATTTCGGGAGAAGTCAATAGAATACCCAATTTGTGTCGATAAAACGGTTATGTGATATGGAAATTTGGAATGAATGATATTAGTTGCATATTCACCTCTGCATATGAATTTCACGGATCATATCTGTTATGAAAAGTTACATATTTACAGGCTAAATCGAGATATTTCACGGCATATGCCATAAAAGAAGGGACGTAATACCTATGTTATACTCATATACTTAATGAAACTATGTATTAGTAATACCGGGAACAGAAACATCGTTTGCTGCCCTTTCTAAGACTTGTATGGGTAACTTTGCTCCCTCTTGTGGTTTCCGTTTGCAATATTTCTGATGACGTTATAAAGGTTGTTGAAGAAGTAAATTGGAAACAAAGTAAATTCAAGTCAGAAGTGAATGTGCAAAAATATTGTATGTCGCTTGGCCACCAAGCAACTTTCCCGAGTTTGGGATATTGTCGACCACAATCATAAAAGTATCAGTTAATGGCTATGATATATAAGCTCTATTTCAGATTTTTTGTCCTTAGAATGCACGAAGAGTGCCTTCGTAAACCTATGACATGCTGACGTGAGATAAATTTATCTTATAGTGTATGGTATTCTAATATTTTCACATGAAGGGTCGGTTGAACTGGATGTTCATATGAGGTGTCCAGAATACAAAGGGCATAAGCTTTTTTTGCCAAATTTTGTGTTAAAAGAAGGAGCTCGAAGTTAAAACTTTGTTTAATTTCGTAGAAAGGGTATAAAAATCGCTCAGTGATTGTGTTCTAGCGGTAGAAAGAAAATGCCTACCAGTTTCTACAGCCACTCAACTGAGAACTCATTTTCCTCAATATCACATTTAGAGCACTTGTAACCGTTGTGATCCAAGTCCTTCATACGAAATTCGATGCCTACACATTTCCTTCATCATACTTATGTAACTAGTTAAAGCCGTGAGAACATTCTGCACTTTGTGAATCTTTGCTTTAAAAGTGAAAATAGCTTCGTACTGGATCCCATCTGTACTGATTTAATACGATGGAACCAGGGGGAGGGGAAGGCTCTTGAGTATCGTATCTGACTTTGTCAATGAGTACCAGACACTAATTTACATCACAATATTAGCGGTAATTTTAAGTAGATAGATTAGATAGATTTATTAAAGTTCGCTTTGAGGTAAAGCTCGGTGGCAAACATTATTACATACAGTACAGTCATATACCAAAACTATCACCTCGTTACAAGACATTGAAACTGATTTATGAAGCTTTTCTTTTAAATATTATATATTGTACACCTTCGTGTTATTTTCGGTTGGTTACCGTTGAAAATTGTCACTTTGTACAACTTTCAAAACTTTTCTCAACCCTTTTCGCTCTCCATGCAACATGGCGGTCAGCGTCTGGACTGGCTTTTTAAGTGAGGTGCCCGTGGCGTGGTCACGTGGTTCGTGACGCAAACTGGTGGTGCGCAGAACGAGCAAAAATTTGTGCGCCGGAGGAACTCACCCATGAATTTCCTCCATTGATGGAACCATTTTTTTTTAAATTTGTTGCGTCTACTATGGTTTGACGCAACGCGTCTCCAAGACCCATACGTCTGTCTTTGCAATTCGCGCTTCTTTTGAATTGCGGTACACAAGTAAATGATTCCATAGTATTGTGTGTACATTAATCATATTTCTCAGTACATTTCGCTCTGCTTATTTATTAGAAAATGAATCTTCAAAGCAGCAAATGAAAAGGAGTACCTTACTTGAAATTTTGGAAATCAATGTTACAATCATTACCAGAGAAATCGAAGAAAGCCCATAAACATTCTTAGATAATATTTATGGAGTATAAAATAACAATAGAGTAAATTCATGTAGGGTTTACATTTATGGAGTAGAAAAAGCAATAGGGTAAACTCATTTAGGAAAACGTTTTCTTCGCTCATGTTCACAAACTTTTGTTTGAATCAGAGACATACTACATCACATTTTATGCACGAAACAAAAGCAAATCCACCGTATACAGAAAATGTGCACCCGCTTCTTTCATATCATCTCTATCATCAAAAACACTCAAATGAGTATCATTCCCAAACGATAATTCAAAAAACTGCTGAAACATTTCCTTATTGCATCGCTTCATAGGTCTCTTCGGTTTGCAAATAACTCATCCACAACCTCGAAGAGAAATTATTTCATTAGGGAATTTCTCTTCCAAAACGTATTTTCTGATATAAAAATTCAGCAAGTATTTGATTAAAGACATATAATCAGAGAACTTAACTCCGATTTTACAAAAATATTTACAATTTGTAGTCCACGCATGAAGGAAAAACTTGTTAATAAAACAGGTTAAATGACGTAATATAACTATATAAAATTGATAAAAGTTACTTAAGTTAGGTGTAGGAATGTTATACTTGTCAAAAATTTGTTTTCAGTATTCAAAATTACAATTTTAACTTACGTTCGTGCGAAATTTGTGTGCTAGGAGGGTTGGTAGCAGAATTGCCAGAACCTGCTTATAACTGTTGAATATGCTGAAGTAGAATCCCTAGATGTAGAGACTTTAACACTAGGGAGGTAAGGAGTCCCGATTTGTAAATAGTTGAATAGTGAACTCTGACGCTAAATTAGAGTGAGAGTTCGGTTAAATTGTAGTTGTTGCTCTGGTTCAGACTCAATAATATCAGGCACCGACTGCTAAAAATTAGTAATGGAACTCGAGTAGGATCTTTCAAAGTCGTGGAGAAAGTATAGTGATCTAGTAACGCACAATTATCCTTACTCTTGGAGACACGAGCGACGCAGGAAGAGAGATCAACTTGTCAATTAAATCTATCATTACTCGCTTCTTGAAAAATGTACTACTTATATAATACTGCTGAGTGTTTAGATTAAATGGCACAAAAATGTCTGAGTTTCGGAAAGTTTATCGTGGGAGGCTCTTTGTTTTATTCTTTCAATCTAGCATAAGAACATATCATAAGAAAAACAACTATGGATCCCTTATAGAGGAAACCCTGGTTTTAAGAGATTATACGGTGCTTATCTCCCATATGTCACAGCGAGTTGCATCTGCGCCTGGTTTCTCCTCCACACAATAGGCTGCACACTTTTATTTTCCTCGACTTAAAATTGTTTAATGAAGGACTAACTGGTGATTCTTTATCAGTGCACGTAGGGTATTTTGTGACGAAGATTTCTTATAATTGGTTCAAATCTTATTTTTTCCTTATAGTATTAGATGCTTACATGAGGTCCTTGACATACCCTTAAGATTTTGTTTTGAAATCGTAAGTTTGATGGAAATATTTAAAACAATTATGAATTTCAAAGTATTACTTAATACATTTTGTAGTGGTAGCGGAGATTTTGTGTTAATATATGATAAAATATGCAGGTTATAAGAGATATCAACCTCAATAGTAGGCTATATAAATTTACTTTCCAGAAAATTCAGCCATACACGTGTTTTGGGAAATTTTTCCCATCATCAGTGGCTCTACAATATACAATTAAATTCACAAATTAACATATGAATAGCTAGATCTTACAAGGAAGTACATAATCCACTTGAACATTTAATTATTTAATTAGAGCACTGTCCCAAGCAACATGGATTACACGTATTAACTCACCATGGTGAACTGTCCTTGCATGGCGCTATTTTGTGCATTGTACAAGATCGGAGAATATGTTCCGCAGACGTACAGGTATCCAAATTGTGACCATGTTACTGAGTAACAATGTATTTTAATAATTAAATTAATTCAAAGAATTGGTCGTCCCAACCGGGATTCGAACCCGGGCCTTCTGGTTTACGCCCAGCTGGCAGTAACCAATTCTTTGAACTAATTTAATTATTAAAATTATTTATGGACTACTTGCTGAAGGAATCATGGGAGGAAGTGTATAACGCTATTGACACAAATGAAAAATATAATTTATTTTTCTCAAAGCTTTCATTTAACTTTAACGCGTGCTTTCCTTTTAAATAGAGAAAATTAAACATTTTACGAAAAAGTAATACTTGGATCATCCTAGGAATTAGAACATCGTGTAAAAACAAACGTACGCTCTACTTTATTTCTAAACTTCATAACGTATCACCCGGTTTCCATGTCTACTTTTGAGAATATAAAAGAATTATAAGGAACATAATAGTTCAGGCAAAAATAATGAAAAATAACGAGGATAATTTGGACGTTAGAAACAAAACTAAAGCAATGTGGAATATCGTAAAAAATATGACCACGTCATCACAATATTTCGTAGAGAATGTTGTTTTAAAGGCTAATGAAAAAGAAACAAGTAATCCAGAAAAAGTTGCGAATCTCTTCAACCAACACTTTTCCAGAATTGCGGTTGATTTCATGAAGGGATTAAAACCACAAAATTCAACATTATATGTTTCTCAAAAAACTTTCGGCACGATGTTTATTTACGAAGCTTCTTCCAACAAAATCCTCAGAATAGTCAGTAAACTAAAAAATAAATATTCATCTGGTTCCGATGAATTTTCGGATTGTTTGTTAAAACGTATGCACCTGCCATTATAAGTAGGATAACCTTAAACATCGATCTCAAAGAGTAGAAATACCATACTGGCACGAAAGGACATTATTTACTTATCTTTCCAATTCTTTGCCAATTGAACATGGGGTCCCACAATCGATCTTAGGTCCTATCCTCTTTCTGTTGTACGTAAACGATATGCCCTCATCTATTAAAAATGGAAGAACAGTTCTGTTTTCCGATGACACGAATGTTCTTTGCAAAAAAGAAACAATAAATAGTACAATTTCAGAAGTTTCAAATTGGTTTTGTAATAAAAAATTAATAGTTAACGAAGGAAAAACTGTCTCAATGCAATTTTGCGTTTCAAATCGGCAATCGTATGCTCCATTGAAAATTAACAATGTGCAATTAGCTGATGTTAAGGTAACAAAATTTCTAGGTCTCTCAATTCAATCAAACCTCAAATGGAATGTACATATAACAGAATTAAACACTAAATTAAGCTCATTATGTTACGCATTCAGAATTCTTTCTAATTCTGTCAGCCTTCATGCAGCTCGTTGCGTGTATTTTGCGAATGTACATTCCCGCCTGAGATATGGCATAATATTCTGGGGAAGCTCATCCTTTAGTTCCCAGACATTTAGATTGCAAAAGAAAATTATCCGAAATGCCATCCACGTGATCCGTGCAAGCCTCTTTTCATTGAGCTTGGAATCTTACCATTGACTTGCCTATTTATTTATGAATCTGTAGTATTTGTCAAAACTGACTTGCTTAACGGTGGGAACATATTTTCTTGTAATGCTGATATTTATAGTTACAACACTCGACGAAGAAATCATGTTCATCAAGTGTCAGTATCAACAGTTTACTACAAGAAATCCACGTACAATACATGTACGCTACTTTACAACGCATTGCCAGATGAAATTAAACAATTAAAATTGGTACACAAATTTAAGTTAAATGTAAAATCTTTTCTGTTGCAAAACTGTTTCTGTACAATTAGAGAATATACTGATCGTCAAAAAAAATGTTTACTTTAACAAAACAATGATATGGTATAATGAATTATATTACATTTGCATTGTATAATTTTTAAAAAAGAGTTAAATGCCTGTAACAAGTAATGTACTTCAGCTTCCGGGTCAATGATCCCCATCTCGATCGGGTTTTTGTCCAGTTTCCCTGATCCATTGAGCAAAAGCTGAGATGGCCCCTTGATTTGCTTCTGGACGTAAATGTAGCTTCACTATGCGAACGTTTTGTTGCGCTTTCGTTTTGCTTGTAGCGGTAGGAGAGCGTAGGGTGAGTTTTTATTTTGTTAGAAATACAGAAAAATCAAATCTGTTCGTTCGTTTACCGTTACAAATAAGTTTTCTATAATTCGGTAATAAAAATATCTGGTTTTTGGAATGTTAATCTCTCCCTTTTTTAAATTTATTATTATTATTATTATTATTATTATTATTATTATTATTATTTTCATATTTCAACTATTAATAGTTAAATTGTTGGGAAGGGATTCTGAAACTCAAAACAGCGTGCGTAGATGATATTCTTCCCAATACGTCACAAACAGTCTTTGACTGTTTTAAGTAAATAAATAAAAATAAAAATAAAAATACTTCTTCTCACACATTGTGTCGGCAGAATCTACATTTTGTTGGTTCTCCATATTGAAAAATCGATTGAAGGCAAACGTCTTACTCTACGTCTAAGGTCAATGATTGAATGTAGATTCAACCGATTATCTCAGAAATTGATATTCCCCGAACGATTTAAAGGAAGTCGCGGCCCTGAGAGCTTGAAAAGGATTTGGGGTACTTTATTCTAAGCCTCGATTATATTTTCATTTAAAAATTAATATAATTCATTTTTTATTAAACTTTGTTTTTTGTATAGCTTAAAAGACGCTTAAAAGAATGGCATACATCTAATTTTCGTTGAAATCCCCGATTTTTCAGAAATAGGAAAAGTTCAATATTTTTTAGGCGTCTTTCTACAACTATAATATTGAATTGTGGAAATGGTGATGATGTGTTGTTGATGATTAAATGATGAAATAATTGAAGTCATTTTCGTAAACTTATTAGATTTGTTCAGAGAGCCAGCTTTTCACGTCTTGGCTGTGATCATTAGCCTATAAATAATTTAAATTACATAATAACACAAAACAAGAAGATAATACAAATACAATTAATTTCAATATGTTTATTAATTATATTATCTGTAATAGACTTTTATTTTGTATTTTATTTATATTATTTGTAGATGGGGATGACGGTAAAGCCGTCAAAAGCCGGCTCTCAAATGAGTAAATTGATAAAGATGACTTCAATTATTACACCATACAGAAATGAAGACAGCTTTTTCTTTAATAAAGTGTGATCTTCAAATACAGACCAAGAAATAACTTCCGGTAGAATTATTCGAAAATATAAGTAGTTATCGTGTAATTTGGCGTGAAATACAGGGATCTTTTTAACAATTGTTTTCGCAAAAAGGGATCCAATTTTTTCTTTAAATTTTTTCCACGTATGTATCAAAAAAGAATAAAAAATCGTGGTGCTATTCTTGTTCCCGTTGAACCGTCTGTATTTCTGAAATCCCGAAAATTATCATTGCAAAACCACAAATTTGAAGATAAGAGATTTTTATCTTAAAAATATTTTCTTAAAAAGGTTATTTAAAAAAGGTCATGTCACGTCATGTCACCAATCATAAAAATAATAATATAACATTTATTCTATATGGGTTGAAAGGGTACCAATTGCAAGTCAAACAACACGAGCTATTTCCGATTACGTTTTGTTAAAAACCCGTTTAAATGTTTCGTAATTTATTTATAATTGTTGATAGGAAAATTTACAATGTGATTTTCGAAGTTTTGAATCCGTAATATCTCGTGAAAAAAAGAGTCAAGATACAGTGTTAAATGACGACGACCACATTTGCCTACAATATGGTGGAGAGCGCAATGTTCAATTTGTTACGCTAGTGCTCACCTCACTGGAATAGTGAGCCTTGACTGTAACAAGCCTGAGACCTGAGTACAAGAGTTTCCACCATCGGCAGGATGTTTAAACAAATGATAAACAAAATAAATGAACAAATTGTTGGTATAATTTCCAATAACATTTCTTACCCAGTTTCCTAATTCTCTGCAGCGATTGGTTCTTAAAGAGTAAACGAATTCTTTATGAAAAATATGGTTTAAAATGAATAAATTTTATTTGGATACCCTGTATCTGTTTCAAAATTGTAAACACCAATTGTGAAACTATGAACATATTTGTTAACTAATAATATTTCTAGAGTGTTTATGGAAGTTTTGAAATGATATACTGTTTCTTTCAATTATCTCAACATCTTTCAAATCACATTAGGAAATATTGAGGGGAATCGGGTATTGAAAATATATTAAAATCATACGATAGATGTAAGACATTTTTATTCACACAGTAAATAGTTAAAGACCGACGAAATACAAGGGTTTAGTCCCGAAAAACAGCCCGCTGCGACCCTTACAGACCCGCGGTCGACTTCGGCAGCAGCCACGCGCGCTCTCGCCCCAGTCGTAGAGGAGGGGCCGCGCCGCGCACCTCCGCACACCGGCGGACATCTCGCGGCGCGGAGCGACCACTCTCGCCTCGCCCCGGCCCCACCGCCCACGCACACGCACACCACGCCCAGCGCCCCTCGGCACACGCCAAGGGACAGCAGGGGGCGCGGGGGGCGGGGCGGCGGGGCCGGCTGCGGCGGCGTGGCTCGGCGCCGACTCGGCCGCGGGGCCCGCGGGGGCCGCCGCGCGCTCGCCGACTCCTCTCGGAGCAGGACGCTTAGTAGTGGCCGCCCAGGGACACGCTGGCCTTGGCGTGGGGGATGTGCCAGCCGTAGGCGGCGTTGCCACCGTGGGCACCAGACACGATACCGGCACCGTAACCGGCACCAACTCCAGCTCCGTAACCGGCACCGACTCCGCCTTCCCATCCGGCACCAACGCCGGCACCAACGCCAGCACCCCAGCCGGCACCGTAGCCAGCGCCAAGACCCTGCTCGTCCTGCTTGCCGTAGCCGTGCAGGGTGGTCTTGCCCTCGCGGGACACGATGGCCTGGAAGCCGTTGTGCTTGTCAGCGGTGTACTGCACCTTGCGGACGTGGCCGTCGGGCTCCACCAGGCTGTAGGCGCCCTTCACTTGGTCGCCGTGGCGGCTCTCGTGCTGGCTCTTGACATCACCGTGGTGTCCGTCGTGCACGGAGTAGTCGAACTTGTAGTTGGGGACGTGGTGCGCGTAGTCCTCGTGGGAGGCGAGGGCTGCGGCGGCGAGGGCCAGCACGGCGAGGGCGGTGAGGGAGACGGCGTGCATGGTGATGGAGAACGGGCTGCGAGCGGAGAAGCGACTGCGTGGGCGGCGGAGGCGAGAGTGATGCTCTGGCTGTGTTCCACTCTCTTTTTATACTCGCCGGGGTGCTCTGCCTTGCATTAAGAGGTTCACGCACCGTGAAGTGAAGTCTTGGATTGTCCGGTATGCGAGAAACGGTAGTGCTTCTCAAATTAAGGAGAGTTGTTTATTTCTGCTTTTTACTGAATGATTTCGAAAGATCCATGGGTTTACTTTTTTAATGTTGGGTGAATCAATATCGCTAGTGATGCACTTGCAGTCCGTTAATAGGTAACTTTTTGATAATTATTATATTTTTGTGTGGAGTAAGTATGTGTAACTATTTGATTGTATGATGCAAACTATACGATAATGACTTCCACTAGTGTTCTAATTATCTATCATGCTTTATGCATAATCAATTGCGTAATGTTTCAGTAACCCTTTCTCACGATGAATATTCAAATTGAAAAAAAAATATGGTTCATTGGAAATTCCTCCATATACAATATTGTTATTTTAAAGTCTTTTTAAAATTGTCAATTTGTTAGGTAGTATAGCCAATGATCTCATTTGATATTTTTCCGGTCTTATATTGCAATAATATGTAAGTCTTTCATCGAGGAGTGATTGTCCAATTATTATTTATATATTACGCTTCCACTTAATTCGGGATAATCATGTTACACAATAGTGAGTCCTGTTGAAGTGAAAAGCACATTTAAAATGTTCCGTCATTTCACTACGGTTTCTTTGTAAGTTACGATTAGAATACTTGTGTATTTCTATCTTCAGGTACTCTGAGATTTATAAATTGTTCAAATTAAAGGTAATTAACATTTTAAACCTAGAAATAATGATAATTATGTTAAAAACAGTATTATAAGACTAATAAAGCAAATTTATAGTTTTAGAGTCGATAACGAGACAAAATATTTAGTCAGGGAACGTAGTGCGTCATTATAAAATGGTGGTGGCTTGCATGTTGAACGAGAGATTAGATTGCGAATGCACATTAAGTTGGGAAGTCCAAGGGAGTAATTTAGAAATTAACAATTTCACAAATGTGAACAGACAACACCGTCCTTAGAATAAACAAAACCTGGTCGTCTCCGCCTTGCTCTTCGTTATTCCCTTCTTCCCGTCCTCTTGAAGTGATGTGAAGGTGAGCCCACCCTACCGTCGACTTCTGTGTGTCACTCACCAAAAGGGAAAAGCAGTAATTGCCGTCCCCCCAGTGCACGCTTTGAAGGGGAGGGCAAAATACCGATATAAGTTGTTTCTTTTTCTTCAAAACGTCTGATATTCCGTTGATAAAAAGCACAAGCCAGAACCTAAAATACGAGTATATTCGTACATTAGATTTTTATAATAATTAGTATTCCCCAATTCTAAATGTGATATTTTGGAGATATAATAAAATGTTTTCAAGATGGCATGTCTGCCCTTGAAACATGATTTTGGGAACGCAAACATGTGAAATTAAAAAACAAAATCTAACTATTCAACTTAAAAAAACACCAGAGAACAAAAGCAGGAGAAAGTACTTGTGAAGAAGAAGAAGAAGAAGAAGACGAAAGAGGAAAGATGAAGTGGAAGGAAGTGTAACTTATGCTTCAGGGGTACTACAGGTATGCAAAGTTTAATTACTTCTCCTGAAAAGTACATTATCCTTGCGTTTGATTAACGAAATGCATCATAAGTCGGGAACTACTAGAGATATTGAAATGATTCTTTCTGTATATTACAGGTTATTATGTGAATCAAATATAATATTCCACCTCGCAATACGTGAAAAAATGCATTCAAAAGAAAGAAAAATAAAATAAATCCAATTTTTTTAATTTAGAATTTTTTAACCCATTAATATTTTACTTTTGACAAAACATTGAGGTTAACGTAATGCAACAGTTATTTCTTTCTATTCTGGAAAAATAACTATGAAAGTATATTACATATTAATTGAGATATTATGTCACAAGTGAAACACTGTTAAAACTCTTCTTCTTTTATCTAAGTTGCACACCTGTTTTTCTTCACCTCTTTTGCTTCATGCCGGGGATTCAGTAGATGTTGACTGCAGATCTTTTCATCTTTTCTGCGGCCATCCAGGGTTTCTTCTTCGTAATGGTATCATATACCTGGCTATCTTTGCCAGTCTGTCATCGCTTTATATGGTTATTTCTACAAATCGGTAAAGTTGTTTTGTTTTCTTCGTATCAACTCGGATTTCGCCTCCATATGTCAAAACTGGTCTTATCATTATCTTGTAGATTTTAGCTTTACCTTCTATGCTAATGTATTTATTATTAAAGATATTTATTTAACCCTTCGTTGCACATTTTTTCTTTTAAGTTTAAACTTTTTTCGAGAATAATTTAGAATTTAAATATCGGGAAATAGTGTTTTAAAAAAATTCAAATTTTGCATATGTGTCAATATTGAACATTTTTTGTTCATTGAACATGTGCAAAGATGCGCATGAGTTATAAAATTGACCTTTGCATACGTGCAAAATTGACCATTAGAGAATATGACAAGCATAATACAAAAACTAACTTCTTACATAAAAACTTACAATAATAATCATGGATATTTTATTATTGTTGCTAAATAAATAAGAATTATCTGTTAAGGATATGAAATGAAACTCTACTTTCGATGAAGCGTTTATTACCGAAAATATTGCTTGACTCTTTCATGTGTTTTTCATTTTTCATCAACTGAAAGGAGTAACAAATTCTGAAACATTTTTTACATGTTTAAAGACAGGTTGACTTGGCACTTTTCACAGACAACAAAAGTTAATACTTTGCAGTTCGAATTTTTACAGGTTATTCTCTGAAGGTTCGAACAGAATATTAGCTCTTTTTACAGATTACTCTATCTAAAAAAAATAGGGCTCTGAGCTCAGTTTCTGATATCAATTTGCGATACCTTCCTTCAACAAATTTATATTTACACATTTGTTGAAAATGTAAACGAATTAGTAAAATCAAATGAATTTGACCACAATATGTAATCTCTCTAAACACTACATATCCTGTACGTAATTCAAACACAAGGACACCTCTGCAGATATGCAAAATCCACAAAACCGTATTTAAAGTAGATATGGTAAACAGAAACTAGATTCCAAATGATACAACTCTTACAAAAAAATTCACTTTGAAATCACAAAAATCTGTATTCGATGTAAGTAATAAACAACCACAAAAATACTCAGCCGAAGTTAGTCGTCAAGGCTTTTAATGAAGAAATATAATAGGAAATCACTTCCAAAAGTGACTTTGCATATCTGCAATGCGGGACATCGAAGGTTTAAGGTACCATTTAAAGTATTTATTACTCTTATAACTCAAAATGTCATTTTTATATTTTTAAATGGAGTTATTTGCGGTTTCCTGCATGTATATCTACATCAGTCATAAAATTTAGATTTAAAACTAGATTATTAGGAAATTTTTTTTTTTGAGTAGGTATATACTTTTGACGTCACACATAGATTCTCAAGGTATATGTAGTTTTTGCATAAGTTTCAATGATATCGAGGCGATAAAATATCATGTAAACAATATTTTGTTGAGAACGGAACTATATTTACTTTTTCTACATATAGCAAGTAACACAAGTATTGCAAGAGATAGATTAAATACCTTAGCCTGCCAGGAAACTGTGTAATTGAGTTATTTTACCTCTTCACCGTGAAAAATGGTAACGTGATGGGGCCAAAGGACAATGGGCAAGCATGTAAAGGCGCAGAGTCGAGATAAGCCTATGCGATTTTTGAGGAGCGCGAAGACACCCGCTGGGAATGTCCTCGGAAAGGCGATAGGAATCGCGAGACTGGGTGCTGTAGACGCCGACGGATAGCAGTATAAAGCCATCTCCTATTCGAGAGAACAGGAAAGGCAATTGTATCTATAAACCGAATTAGAAGTAATCATACCTCATTAAATGATTGTTTAATGCGTACAAATATTGTAAATAATAATATTTGTAATTGTGGAGAAGGAATTGATTCCACAGAACATATTGTCTGGAATTGCCATATTCATGATAAGGAAAGGGACATAATGTTAAAAGTAGTTCGTAAGATAATTGGGTTTGGTCCATGTTCTGTTACCCTTTTTAGATAACCCATTTAAAGATATAAATAACAAATAAATTTTTATTAGCAATGTTAAATTTATTTCAAGTATTAAACAAAATAGTTAAATGTTTAAATGTATGATATAAGTTTTGTAATTTGTTTGTTAATAAATAAAATGTATTTTGTTTTTGTAGGCCTCATGTACAATCAATACTCTCTAACCTGGCTATGTAAACTTATATAAGAGATACATATACTTATGTAAGAGAATAGGAAAATAACTTATACGAGAGAATAACAAAAAAACTAGTTCTCATTACTGCTTCCGTCGTCTGGGAGAGGGAGATGCAAAATTTCAATTTGTGATTAAAATATTACTTTGTTTTATTTTATTATCATGAACTTTATTTCTAATATTCTTTCCTTGTTAAACGAAGGCTCATTTTCTTCGATAATTTCTTTCAAAAATTTAAATTATTGACTTATACAACCGACAAT
Organism: Teleogryllus occipitalis; assembly: GCA_011170035.1. NCBI lineage: Eukaryota > Metazoa > Arthropoda > Insecta > Orthoptera > Gryllidae > Teleogryllus > Teleogryllus occipitalis. Next base: position 123,248 of record BLKR01001578.1, on the reverse strand, counting down.
CCTTTATGATTTCTTTCAGCGTTTCTTGATTCGATGCCGAGTGTTGCACCTCAGGGTCGTTTCTTGTCATCTGTCGCAAGCTGCAGTGTATGGTGCTGCTGCCGCCGCCGGCGGCGCTGTCGCCTGCAAGTGCAGCGTTCGTACAGGAAGCAGAGCGCGGAGGCACTCAGCCCCAGGCAGAGCAGCGCGAACGCCCCCTGCAGGTGCAACAGCGTCATCACCTGCGACAAGCGACGAAGGTGGCTCAGGACTTCAACTGAGGTCACTGCATTGCCTATGACCAGGAGGTCCTGGGATCCAACCCCGACCATGGCAGGACTTTTTGTCACGAGCTAGGTCGAATTTTGGGCCACTGCAGCGCCTCTGACCCGGAGGTCCCACGTTCGAGTCCTGTCGGCGGCAGGATTTTCGACACTAGCTTTTCAGCTAGGTCGAATTCAGTCGCTGTCTGGAGGAGAATTCTAGCGGCCGGCTGCTCTGATCGGTAGTTTTCCGTCGTTTCTCCGATTAACACCAGGCGAATGCCGGAGCAGTACCCTACCAAACGGGCCACAGACCACGCGCGATCTGTCCTTCCTCTTCTTTGTCCTATCCTCTCCCCTTACACACACACACTTACACTAACATGCACTACACTACCACATATTCCGGGAGATCGGTCGGGAGCTTAGAGCTTGGGGCGGTGCCCCGCTGGTAGGAGAGTCCTGGTTAGGGGGAAACCCCACTAGCCGATGGTAGGTCGGCGCCGGATCTCGCCATCCAGCGGGGGAAGATCACCGCCATCTCCCGCGAAAAAAACATGCACTACACTAACGGGACTAATGACCAAAGCAGTTGACGCGCCCGGAAACACGAAAAAATAAAAAAATCAATCAATCGAATTCTGGCGCTGTCTGGAAGAGAATTCTTGTGGCGGGCTGCCTGATCGGTAGATTTCCGTGATTTGCCCGATCAGCACCAAGTGAATGCGGGAGCAGTACTAATGCAAATGGACAAGGATCGTGTGCGATCTTTCCTTCCTATTCCTTGTCCTATCCTCACCCCTTACTTACATTTACACTCACATGCACTACACTATTACACTTGTCGGGGACACTAGTCGGAAGGGGAAGATCTTTTCCTCCTCCCGCGATGAAAAAAATTCACTACAGACCAATGAACGTTCAAGTTGACGCGCCCGGAATATCTAATCAGTCAACCTGTGACAAAACACGGCGCTCTCCTGGAGTATTGGAAACTGAACGCAATAAACTATATTTCCTTAGGTTTTGAAGCGTCATCACTAGGGAGAAAATTTTGATAACTTAAAACAGCCAAAAAATGATCAATAAAATGCTCACAAAATGCTTTGAAAATGTCCTAAAATCCAAGAAAAATGACGTAAACATCTTACCAAAAACAAGTTCGGATGAACAAGTCAAGCTGTTGGATACGTTACTGATGGAATCGAGGCTTCTTCCATTCGATCGTGTGAACTCAGCTTGTAAACTTTTGGTTTAGACTGTTCTTTACCAGGAAATCCCTGTCTTTAGTTATCCCGAAATTGGCATAACCAGCAATGACGCTGACATGTGTCACAAGAGTTACATACAACGGCTGCCAAAACAATTTCTGAGCAAACAAATCGAATAGGCTGCTGAATAATTCTGTGAAAAACATTTGTTGCATATCGTAAATATTATTTGAAGCAAGTACCATTTAAAATGACATTAAAATCGATTAAATCAGCAACAAATGCATTACAAATGACGTAAAAAGGTAAAAAATGACTTATTAGTCGAAATAGACAAAACATGCAAAATAATGACCTACAAAATAGGTCATTTGCTGTTGTCATAACATAAAATGAATTTCTGTATTAAACGCCATTGTTCTAAAGTGAAAAGAAAAAAAAACATTTCTTTAAAATCCGCCCCCAATCATCACCTGCGACAACACACGGCGCTCTGCTGGAGTATTGGAAATAACAAAGGATATTCTGTAGGTGTTTGAAGCGTCATCACCTGCGGCACTTTGTTAGAGGATAGGGAAGAAGGAAAGAAATAAACGATGTTTCGTGTGATTTCAAAATGAAACACTGTTGTTTCATTCCAAAACAAAGAAATATAAAAATGCTTTTAGTTCTCTGGCCAACCACTTACCTAGTAAAGCGATAATATTGTTATGCTGTAGAGAAGAACGGCCATTTTTATGCAGAAAGACTCGCACTGTGGGTCCCTAATACCAAAAAATTGAAAATTCTTGTCCTGGGGGTTATGCAGACAATTACTTCTAATACGTTGTGTGAGCAAAATTCATGTCATCCGTCTGGATACCCAGGGATCCGTCTGGATATACATACAATCAACGCTAGCAGCTAAACCATTTGCGGGAGCTTTATAGAAATCCATACTCTCTGATCGATCTGGTTAATATCGCGGCTCTTTGACGTTGAGACAGATGTTTTGATTTTTAGTGGTAAGTGAACGTTCAACAACATGTTGATTTTTTTCAAAATTATATCCAAAATATTTGTTAATTTTTTCTCAGATATAAAAATATGTGTCTATAAAAGTGTCAAAGTTTCGATTTCATTTGAAAATTGAATTTTCAACAACTGCAAAAGTTTAAAAGTTTCTTGTCGTCTTTCTACACGTACAAAATTGAAGTTAGAAATTTTATCAAATGATATGTTTTTCAAAATTAGATTCTTAAATAATGTCATGTAGTATGCGTATGCCGACTCAGCGCCTGCAGGGTCGCGGTTTCGAGTCTCGTCATGGGCATGATTGTTTATTCCTTATCTTTCATGTGTATGTGTTCTCGCGGAAGACCTTGTGAGTCTGATGACCAGACCGAGGAGCCCGCAAGTGTGTCTAATGTAGAAGGTTAATAGGTGTCCCCAAGAGGGACATGTGAGTACTTTGAGTAAGAGTACTTTGCAAAAGCTCTCCTGTGAGGCATTGTCGTTTTCTCTGCAATGATCCTGACTGGGAGGTCCTAGGATTCGAGTCCCGGCGTGGGTGGAATTTGAGACACTAGCCATATAGTTGGGTCGAATTCAGTCGCTGTAAGAAAGAAAATTATAGCGGTCAGGATTCTGATCGGTTGTTTTGCGTGTTTTCTCCGATTAAAATCATGGGAATGTCGGAGCAGTACCCTAACAAACGGGCCACGGACCGCGCGCGATCATTCCTCATTTCGTTCCTCATTGTCTCTTCCTCTCCCCTTACACACACACACACACACACACACACACACACACGCACGTTTACACGCACTACAGTACCACACATCTGGGGAGAGTAGACGACAGTCCCAGTTGGGGGACCTACTATCTGGAGGGGAAATTTCCAGCAAGCCGACGTTTAGGCCGACGGTGGAACTCACCACCCAAAGAGGATGAAACAACGCAGTCTCCCTTATTACACATTTAGTACACTATTGAGACTATACTGACCACAGCTTTAGTCTCCCCCGGAAACATCGATCTCACCTGCGGGCCTGGGTCTTCGGGCTTCTTGGTCCAGGGGTCGTCGGTGAGCTGGCTCCACCACAGGGCCACGAGCCCGCCCTCCACCAGGCCCCGCACGTTGGCGTTGAAGGCGTCCAGCAGCGGGTTGTGCTTGGAGATGTACATGAGCAGGTTGTAGTTGGAGAGCACGGCCAGCGGTTTGAGCAGGTTGCGGCCCGCGCTCTCGTACAGCACCGACACGAACGACTTGTCGATGGGCACGACCATGTCGCGCGCGAACGCCGCGCGGTCCAGGCAGCGCGTGGCCTCCTCGCAGCGGCGCGCACGCGACATGAAGCGGCTGTACTGCGGGTCGTCGATTTCGGACAGCACCTGCCAAGCCACGCCACGCCACGCTACGCGTTAATGTCTTTGCGCCGATGAACAGCTAATAACAGACTTGGTTGGGTATGAACTGTGGCAATCGCCGCAAATTGCAAATTGAAATCTTCAACCCACCTTTTATTTGCTGCTTATCGGCCTAATGGCGTTAATAACTATTTCGTGTTACTACCAGTGGTCAGGCGGAAGTGCAGACCCTATGGCCTGAGCCTCGCCATTAATAAAGACATTATTATTATTTTTTTTATTATTATTATTATTATTATTATTATTATTATTATTATTTTTTTTCTCATAAAACAGAAACATGCAAACTAGGAATACTATTGCTTGGAATAGGTGTACTCATATGTTATCTTTTGCCTCAAATCCTTTCTTCCAGATATCGTAGTTTACGGAACAAAAGTAGGTGTGTATCCTCGCCACCTGCACCAAAAACCATCTTTGAAACATAACTAGTATATATTAACCCTGATGTGTGCGCGAAATTACAGCTCAAAATAACCTTAAACACAAATTTTATAACTGAAATTTTAAGGTCGTACTGAATGCGTAGGCTTTCTCCCTGCATTTCACTCTGAGGAAGATCGCCGCATGGCGGCCGAAACGATGGTACATACGGCGAAGTAGTTCTTGAAAATGTGTCGTTGAGGTGATTCTGCCACCGTCGGAAGTGTCATTAAATTTAATTTTGATTATTGTATTAATGTAATGAAACTTATGTATTTTGTACATTAAAAAAAGATATTAATATACATTGCATTTTATGCATAAATTAAAATCAGTATAGAGATAATGTACAGATTTTCAGTTTCCCTTGCCACTCATCATTAATATCGTATATTCATAATCACCAGTACATCACGATCATTCATTCATTCAGTTAGTCAGTCAGACAGTCAGTCATTCCAGATATGGCCATAAAGCTTTGACTCTTGCATCTTAATGTGCATATGTACATCTAATTGAATGTGCGTTCATGATAATTACTTTAATGTATATTCACACTAAAGTAATGCATAAATAGACAATACAGTACTACAGTGACAGCACTCTGTGCGGGGTGCCAGCGCTGCCGCACCTCAGTGATCTCTGAGGAGAGCCCCGGGATGAGGGCACTGGCAAGCAGCTCTTCCACGTCGGCGATCTCGTGGAAGGTGCCCGGGTTGGCGAGGAAGCCGACCAGCGCCGACTGGTAGGCCGTGTTGAGCACGAACGCGCCCAGCACCCACGCGAGGAAGACGGCGCGGTACAGGCCGTCGGAGGGCTGCTGGGGCACGGAGCCGCACAGCAGGATGAGGTACACCCACAGCACGGGCGACCGCCGCAGCGCGGAGCGGCACTCCGCGCAGCACCCAGCGCCCCGCGCGCCGCCGCGCTGCTGGGAATCAACGCCTCGTGGCACTTATTGGCGTCAAAGCAACTCAGTAGGACATACAGGTTTGTCTGTCTGTCTGCTTGCCTGTGTCACTGTCTGCCTGCCTGCCTCCCTGCCTGTCTGCCTGTCCGCCTGTCTGCATGTCTACCTGTCCGCCTGTCCGCCCGTCCGCCCGTTCGCCCGTCCGCCCGCCCGCCCGTCCGCCCGTCCGCCCGTCCGCCCGTCCGCCCGTCCGCCCGTCCGCCCGTCCGCCCGTCCGCCCGTCCGCCCGTCCGCCCGTCGCCCGTCCGCCCGTCGGCCCGTCCGCCCGTCCGCCCGTCCGCCCGTCCGCCCGTCCGCCCGTCCGCCCGTCCCCGTCCGCCCGTCCGCCCGTCCGCCCGTCCGCCCGTCCGCCCGTCCGCCCGTCCGCCCGTCCGCCCGTCCGCCCGTCCGCCCGTCCGCCCGTCCGCCCGTCGGCCCGTCCGCCCGTCCGCCCGTCCGCCCGTCCGCCCGTCCGCCCGTCCGCCCGTCGGCCCGTCCGCCCGTCCGCCCGTCCGCCCGTCCGCCCGTCCGCCCGTCCGCCCGTCGGCCCGTCCGCCCGTCCGCCCGTCCGCCCGTCCGCCCGTCCGCCCGTCCGCCCGTCCGCCCGTCCGCCCGTCCGCCCGTCCGCCCGTCCGCCTGTCCGCCCGTCCGCCCGTCCGCCCGTCCGCCCGTCCGCCCGTCCGCCCGTCCGCCCGTCCGCCCGTCCGCCCGTCCGCCCGTCCGCCCGTCGGCCCGTCCGCCCGTCCGCCCGTCCGCCCGTCCGCCCGTCCGCCCGTCCGCCCGTCGGCCCGTCCGCCCGTCCGCCCGTCCGCCCGTCCGCCCGTCCGCCCGTCCGCCCGTCCGCCCGTCCGCCCGTCCGCCCGTCCGCCCGTCCGCCCGTCCGCCCGTCCGCCCGTCCGCCCGTCCGCCCGTCCGCCCGTCCGCCCGTCCGCCCGTCCGCCCGTCCGCCCGTCCGCCCGTACGTCCGTCCGTCTGCCTGTGAACAACACTAGCCTCTAAACTATGCGCAGGATAATTTCCAATCTGAATACTTTCCAATTGATCTGGCCTCACTTAAAGTTCTACGATTTGGAATAACTTTCTTTAATTTGGGGAGTACTTTACATGAAGCCTCCTGAACGTTCTCAAAATTTTCTCAAATCCGGCTCCAATTTTTTTTTAAAAAATCGTGTAAAAAAGAGTGAACTACACTTAAAAAAGGTGGTATATGTTCGACAAATTAAGCAAATGATTTTTTTAAATATCTCTCACGTCGTTAATTTGTATACATTACTGTATTTGTGAGTGGTGAGTCCATCAAATGACTTCCAATGAAGTTTCTCGAAAATTCCAGAGTTTTCTGTGAAAAAGAACTTAAAATTTCGCATTTACAGAAACGTTTAAACAACATTTTCTTGAAAGCAGCTCCAAGAGTTTCAACGAAAATTTCCAAAATAGTGGAGGTTTTACTTTTCTATTATATTCTTAAAGTAATATTTCAGTTCAGCAATTAGGAAATCGAAAAATTGAGAAAATGTTTAAAGAAATGTACAATGGGCGACGATAGAAGCTGGCAAGAGAATGGGGCAAGACCAAAAACTATACCAAACTAAAGACATTAGAAAACTAACAAGTACGAGAAAGTCTGTACCGTTCTGTAACACCACTAGTTATAATTTATTTTATTTGTGAGTGTGTTTTAAATTATTTAAATGAAGTTTCTCGAAAATCAAAAGTTTTCTGTGAATGTCAAATGAATTGCCTCGAAAACCGTTCCAAATTTTTCAATGAAAATTAAAATAAAAAACTGCTTTTAATCTTTTACAAAACTTGATTTTAAATATCAATTCTACTACTGAGAAAGAGTGATTAAAAATTTATTTTAGGCATCGGTGATAGATAGTAACTAGAAAAAGAATAGATTCTAACCCAAAAGCAATCTAGGAGAACAAGTAACTAATTTTTATTGAAAGTTTGTCTATTCAATAGCATCACTAGTAACTTTCTCATATCTGAAAGTATATTCGGTGTAATGAACGTAATGGAAAGATAGTTATGTAAAGGTGCGGAAAATTCATTTCGACATTTCAATGCAAAAACACGTTTTGTGGTCCTGACACCCAAGTACGTATTTTCACACTAAGTGTGTGAAGTGTGTGTTCTTTCATTGAATTTTTTGCCGAGACAGTAGGTCGAGACAAAATAATCAATCGAGAGCATAAAAATTCACCCTCTTTGCTCATGGGATATGAACAATTTTTTCTACTACTTTATAAAAGCTATAGAATTTGAAAAAGTTTTTAATTTGATATTAGAATAAGATGGTTGATATCTCGGGAAATAAGGAGAATATTATATAGAGTATTAAGGGATACGTCTGTTTATTTGGTAATATTTCCTTAATAAGTGGCTGAATTGTAGTGGTTTAATTTTTATTTAGTATAGTGTTTAGTTAGCGAAGTTAGTGATACTCCTCAGGAATCACTTGAAAATGCAAAGTCTCCATTTCAAATATGTTACCTGAAAAATAAAAAATAAATTATCTAAGAAAAGTTGTAGTTGAATGGTTGGTGCACATCGAAAGCCTGTTTTACACGGTCATTTTTTCATCATTTCTCGTCGATACTGAGCAGACTGGATGTAATTTGTACGAAAAAATGATGCATGCTTCATTTTTCCGTACAGATTTCATCCAGTTTGACTACGGCGCCCCTATTGTCACTTTATGAAACTTTCTTCGATTGCGTGGGTTCTCCGGCAGGGAGTATATATATCTGGTGCGTAGCGTGGGCGTGGGTGTTGTTTAATTTTGAGTGTTGTTTGTGATATTGAGTCTTGGCGTTCAGTGAACCCTCTCGCAAATAAAACCACAATAACTCACACATCTTTCTACTCCTTACTCTGCGAATTCGTAAATATTTGATCATTCTTCCCGCTAATTTAATTTGTTTTCGTAAATGCGATGTTCAACTGTTAAACTTACAGCGCTTTTTGCGGCGTTTGGAGGAAGTATTTTCATCACAATTACGTACAGACCAGGAATGACCGTGTAAAACGCTGGAATCACGTTCATCCAGTTTCGGTACGCACAGAACCGAACGTCCTTCTTCCATCCAGTTTCGGTACAGAAAAATGATAAAAAAAATGACCGTGTAAAACAGACTGAAGAAAGTTTGAAAATAATATAAAATATAGTTTTTTTTAGCGTACTTGGAAGAAAAGTCTAATATTGCAGCACCTTCGATTTTATTGTCACTATTTTCAATGTTGAAAGCTACAAAACATCCGAATGATAATATCGATTGGTGATTCCGAGCGCGAAAACTGCCAAGGTCATTAGTCCCGTAAGTGTAAGGCATATGGTAATCTTTACCCACTGGTTGGTCAGATCCAGCGCTGTCTACCCGTCGAATTGTGGGGTTTTCCCAAAAAGGTATCTCCCACCAGCGGGGTACCGCCCCATCCAGGACAAGCTCTAAGCTCCAGACTGGTCCCGGATGTGTAGTTGTGCATGTAAGTGTAAGGTAAATAATTGTAATGCATGCAGTGTAATAATAGTGATAATAGTAGTGCATGTAAGTATAAGGTAAGGATATGACAAGGAAGAGGTAGGAAAGATCGCATGAACTCTGTGGACTATTTGTTAGGTACTGCTCCAGCATTCACCTGACTTTAATCGGAGAAACCACGGAAAACTACTGATCAAAGCAGCACACGCTAGAATTCTCCTCCAGGGATAGAAGGCAACCTAGCTATCTGGAAAGTGTTGAAATCCTACCGCCATCTGGTCTCGAACCTAGGACCTCGCCATCAGAGGCACTGCAGTGACATCAGTTGATGTCCTTAGCCACCTCTCCTTGTAATAATATCTACTTAAAGAAATTTTATAAATTAGTTCCTTGTTTAAAAAATTAGTTGGTTGATCACCTAAGAACATATTAGTTATCGCCTCAAGAAATAAACAAATCTGTAGATAATAGATTTCATATTTTAAAAGAATGTTAATGACAAAAAATATTTATTGATGAAATAAAGGAAATAACAATTTTTTATTAATGAAGTTTTTAAAAAGTTTCAATATACTATTTTTATATTAAAGCCGTTTTAATCATAGGAAGTTCTGGTGCTTGTAGGCGAGAACGATTAGTGAATATGACAATAGATAATTTTATGGACAAAGATTCACAGCTTATCATAAGGGAACCAGATAGCTGGAATCATGCATGGAAATATTTGGGAAAGGAATCATTCAATTTACTGGTCACTGTTTTAGGAGAAGCTCTGCCACTGTTCTGGCAGACGCCGGACGGAATATGATCTCTATAAAACGCCACGGTGGGTGGAAATCCACCACTCTTGTTGCTGCAGGTTTTATAGGAGACAGTATAAAATAAAAAATTGCAATATCGAATAGAATTTTGTAATCTGGACCATGAACATCCAAAGAACTAGAAATTTTCGAAAGAACCAGCCAGAAGATTTCACAATATCTAAAAAAGAAATGCAAGGATCAGTATTGTTATCTGTTTTTTCTTTATTTGTTATTAACGGAACTAATAATTGGTCTAATAGAACAAGTAATGTTTCTTTTGACTGTAGTTATTTATAAATGAAATTGTATTTTACAGATATTAGATTCTGTTTGAATTAAACTGTTGTGTTTGTCTTCTTTTTGTATTCCTTGTATGTTGGCAACGCTGACCTAACTGTGAAAAAAATATGTAGGACCCGGCGAAGAAAACCATTTTGATCAGAGTTTCAGAATGTTTACTTTGTTATTTAGTACACTCACAGGGTTTGGAGAGGAGTTATTTTAACTTGTTTTGGATCAACCTCAAATTTGTTTGGCCGCTGCAGGGCATAGATATAAATCCGGGCCTACAAAGGTCACGTTCTTGATCATGGCAGCATAATTATTGTGTAGTTTTTGCGTCAACAAGTGTTAGTGGTAATATTCTGAAACATATTTACGATACACGTGGGAAAGGTGACATTTAATTTTACGTGTATGAAATTTTACGACACGTAGCCTCTATGTCGAGTGGCGCTGTCCTACAAGGACAATAAAATCACTTTTATCACGTGTGTCAGACGATATCTTTATACAAAGACTCATTTTATTTTAATTCGACAATTCAAATCACTATCTTACATTAAAGTCTGATGTGATCAGACGAAAGTATTTTGTTTTCTTTCTTGTAATCACAGTTTTATCTGAGCATTTGAGCATATCATCTCACTTTCAGAACTAGTACTACAATTTTCATTTTAAGCACGCTTTGCATGCCCCAACAGTAACCGCTTTAATAGGGGCTGTCTAAAATAGTATTTCGTAGTCTACTAAAAGTATTTTTTTTTCACGGTAACAAGACAATTACTTTGGCATCCGACTTTGGTTAATAGATACTAAAAGAACATCTACTTCACGTGTAGATACCAATATACAGGATACGCCTTTTTACACAGTTGTAGGAAAAAGTGTTATTTTTAAATGTCCGTCCGACTGTCTGTCCATCTATGTCTGTGAACATTACTTGTAACTTAAATAAATCTAGACGTTTTGACAAAATGAATATTCGTGGATCAATCTGGCCTGACTCAAAGTCGTGAGATTTGAAAACAATTCTTTAAATTTGGTGGGTACTTTACAAATCCATACATTTCCAATTTTTTTTCCAAAATTGCACAAATGTTTTTCTTTAGATTTTTCTTAAGAATAGAGCGAACTAGCTCGAACAGTATCTAAGCGATTTCAGAAATAAATTTAAACCATTGGGAAATTGAAGTCCCAATGGTTCCCAGGACATTCTGAAATATTTCCTCCCCTTAGTGCTAGTATTACTCATCCATTCATATTTTTTTTGCAAAACCGTTAGAACTGAGCTGCATATGCTCCGTCAACTTCAGGGCGTACCAACCACCGTTTGCTTTACACCGTCCTCTCCCTCCGACTTAACCACAGGCATAAAGCAGCTAGGCACGGTTTTAGATACGAGTAATTCGAACCGACGCAAGTCATATATATACCCTGGCCAGGAGTATACAATACCTTAGCGATCACGGCTAAATCGACATCTGGCATTCAGGAATGAAAAAACTTGCTTATATGTTTCATTTAGATTGTCTCTGTCTATTGAAGAAATAAAATTTGCAAATTAGTGCTAGAACGGTACAAATACGAGTTGATTAGAAATGTTGTTACATATATGTAACAAGGGGCTCTACAGGGTTAAATTACATTGTTCCTGAGCATTGTACATGTATTTCAGTAACATTAAATTTTTACAGAACGTATTTTTTTAATTGAAAATATTTTTATTGTACAAATATAAGTTTTGTAAATTCTTATGTGTAGGGAGCGGACTTTTATAACCTAAAACTTCGCAAAAATTTTCAATAAAATGCTCCTAAAATATTTTTAAAATACCCTTAAACCAAAGAAAAATTACGAAAAAAATGTGATCAAAAACGGTAGAGATGAACAACTTAAGCTGTTGGATACATTACTCATGTAAACGAGGCTTCTTCCATCCGTTCAAGTGAACTCAGTGTTACAATCTTTTGACTTAGACTGTTCTTCACCAGGAAATCTGTCTTTATTTATCCCAAAATTGGTCAAATTGACAATGGCGTTCATAGGCGTCACAGGAACTTAAGATTGCATACGACTGTCATTACAATTTCTAAGGGAAGAAATCGAATAGGCTCCTCAGGGAATCTGTGGAGAACATTTGTTGCATCTAGTATATAATATTTCAAGCAAGTACCATTAAAATGATATTAAAATCGACGAAATCAGACCAAAATGCGTTACCAAGGGCACGAATGTAGAAACTAGAAGAAATACAAGTCTCATGAACGCATGGTTAGACTAAATACTTAAAATTTAGTATTTAAATACTCCGCCAAATTTCATCGTAAATAAGTATTGAAATACTCAAAATACATTAGGTTTTTAATTGCTAAATACATATTAATTTCAAATACTCAAAATACAGTAAATACAATCTTATTATTAACTTTCTATTGCAACAATGTATTGTGATTGTCAATTACAATAAATTACTAATTGAATGTCGCAAATTTCTGGACAATAACTTACAAGTCTAATTCGAATAAGCGGAATTTCCTTTTAGAGTGAACAGCTTTTTACTTTCTCGTATACGTACGTACATAGGGAGTAATATACATGGTATAGAGAAAGTTATGTAATTCTGTGAAAAAAAAGGCAGAAAATCATTGCCGTGCTCCGGTGACGAAAAAGTACATAAAACCAGTTGCTAAATTAAGGTGGGAAAATCCTCTTAACACGTAGTGTAGCCACCAGAATCCCTGTTTCGTGGGTCCTTGATGCCCAAAAAACAATTGGAAGCAAATCTGTCCGTCCATTTAAACTCCTAGCGCCTAAACCATTCGTACGATCTTCTCCAAATTGAAGAATCCCCTGAATCTAGTTAAAGCTTTGAAATTTTGAAAAACATTCTTTAGAATTTGACGATATCTTACATGAATCCCCCAGGACATTTTTAAAATTTTCTCAAAGCGGCTCACAATTTTTTCTTTAAATTTTTCGTGAGAACAGAGTAAAATACACTTATAAAGGTGGCATAGGTCACATTTTTCACGATTAACTCACGATTCATTTGAAATATCCTTAAGTTCTCCATTATCGTTGAGTATAATTGAAATTAATTGACAAATTTCCTGAAATATTTGAACCAAATTTTCTCAAAAACTATGAATAACTTTTCGCCGAAATTCTCCACATTCGAAAAGAGTTCAATTTTCTCCGAAATTCCAAACGCTTGGTTTTGGCCATGATATCTGGGGTCCCAAAATCAAAATAATGCTGAAAAACGTAGGTATTTTTAAATCATAAATAGGATAAAACGTACATATTGTAGAAAAACGAAAACTAAACCATCGTGTCAATTGAAAAAATTTCTAAATATTTTGTTTTATAACATATTCTTGATGTATTGTAAATATTACCGCAAATGTGATTTTTCTGCAGTCAAAGAATGAGAAGATGAACGTTATTAAACAACGTGTTGATACAGTCTAAACACAAGAGCTATTATCTGTGGAATATTGAAAGTAATATATAGGACACTTAAAAAACGGTCCATTTTCGTTGACTTCCCTAATTTTCGAAAATTACATGAGTTATAAATTAAGCGCTGAAAATGTTCTGTTGTAGCACCACAAGTTATATTCTGCAACTAGGAAACCGAAAAATTAATAAATTGCAACAAATTATGTTTGATGCCGATAGGAAGCAGCCAGGAGGAGAGATGGGGACAAAGCCGAAAACCAGACGGAATAGAATAGGAGACTAAATAGTACGAGAAAGTCTGTGCCATTCTGTGACACCACTAGTTCAAACAAATCATCAGACAGTAAACACCTATTTGCGAAATGTATAAAGCCCGCAAAGGAAAATGGTCGTTCAACTGGCGCGGATGAACGTAAACTACTGTTCTAAGTAGAGCTCGGACATGTAGGCACTAAAATGATCGAAAATAGGAACGCAAACAGGCACTTAAAAGCTTAAAAATAGGCAGGAAAATAGGTATTGTAGTTGACAGTAGGCAGGCACTTAGGAAGTAAAAACTTAAAAATAGGTAGGGAAATTAGCATTGTGGTTGAATAATACAAAAATTTATAGGAAATACTTACTGCGTAAATTATGAACACAGATATCTAAAAAGAAATCAAATTTCCTCGATTGTCAAAACATTTTGCCGAGTTAGATAATATTTCTCAAGAGTTGACTCGTGTGGAATTTTATATTTTGTATATTTTGTTGGTGAAACTGGTTAAATGTTGGATTTTCAAGTTTTGAAAATGGAATGTTTGCGGCGTGGCACAAATCAGTGTTGAAATTATTTTTGTCTTCATATTTTGACTGCACTTTCTGAAAAAGGTTTGAATAGTTTTTCTCAATTCTGTTTCGCTTTTTTGTATGAGTTGTAGCTTTTTTATGTTGTAAGAAATATTTTTTGCACAGTTTACCACTTTTTCACATCACTGGCAAAAAAATAAAATTTCCAGTCTGCTGTGAATTTTCTCCATAAATCCACTTTTTTAACAATGCATTTTTTGAAACTTTCTCTTTTGACATTTTAGAAAGCATGCTTAACACAAACAGCGAATTTACTGATCTGGCGTGCACCAAACTTCGAAATCAATGTACAGAGAAAGGGAAGAATGGCCAGAAAGGGAGGGGGTTGCTTTTGCGGACTGAACGGGACCTTCTCTGTACAATGACAAGCTTACGCCGCGCCGGGCCGTGAGCTGCCCGGAGGGAGAGAGAGGGATGGCACTGGTTGAGGGAAGAAGCAGGGGTTGTCTGAATTCAACTTACATTGCACATACTATTTAATATTAATTTTAACATATTTACACTTGCAATGACCACCCTTCATCTGCTGAGGGCAGGACTAGTTCGAAGTACCCAAGTGGATTCCGAATATGGTCCATAAAATGCACCACCGCTACGGAAGGCGTTGTCCGTCAGGCGACTCGTCTCCAGAACCGCAGTCACTGGACTGTTCCTACACGCACCTTCACGGACCACTGTTTGAAGGGCAAGAGTGAATGTGCTGGAGATGTGAGGCGGTGTGCCTGCGATGGTGTGCCGACGGTGGGTTGCCTGAGGCGGTGTGCCTGAAGCGGTGTGCCTGAAGCGGTGTGCCTGAAGCGGTGTGCCTGAGGCCGTGTGCCTGAGGCGGTGTGCCTGAGGCGGTGTGCCTGAGGCGGTGTGCCTGAGGCGGTGTGCCTGAGCCCGTGTGCCTGAGCCGGTGTGCCTGAGGCGGTGTGCCTAAGGCGGTGTGCCCGACGCGGTGTGCCCGAGGTGTTGCACTGGCGGGGTGCAAATGAATGCGCGTTCCCACAAGGTCCGTCGACAGTAGGTCGCGGATGCAGCGCCTCAATGGGAGCACAGCACGGAATCTGGCTCGCATTGGTCAGCCGGAACTCACGTACGGACTGAAAGTCCGTCTGCGTTGGACGCAGTCGGCTTGCCGAAGGCAGAATTGTTGCTCGATGAGCACCTATGTATGCTGACTACACCCGTGCCGAAGGCAATGTGATTACGTTCAACACGCGAGAGAAACCAGATGGCGCCGGGCCGGGCCGGGCCGGGCTTGCTTTGTCCGTCGCGGAGAGATTTTTGTCCCAGCAGAGACGGCGACCTGTCGGCGAGTGCCGTTTTGGGGGTAGAGGCCTTCGAGGGACGCGTTGGCGGCAGCCGGGGTGGGGGAGGCGGCGGTGAGGGTGGCCAGCGGTGGGAGCGCCGGATGCCCGTGGTGGGTGCGGCCAGCCTCTGAAGGAGGAAACAATGACCTGCCGCCAAGGGCGTTTGTGGCGTGGACGGAAGAATCAATACAAAATTATCGAAAAAAACTCCGCCTATCATGTGTAATTCTACCTTCTAAACGCGAAAGAAGATACCGAGAGCGCTATGTTTGAAGACAGTTGTGTTCTTGGTAAGGAACAGACAGCTCACTAATCATTGCGAAGATCGGAAAGACGAGAGCAATTTCCTGTTCTCTGGAGTGCCCTGACTGGCTTCGGCGAAGTAGATACTATAGAGTAGAACTTGCACGTTGTCAAATTCTCACGTCTCTAAGCAGTGTCCTTGCTCGGCGCGTTACAGGCAAGAACACATAGGGCAGAGAGCTTGTGGATCGGAGAACGTCCTAGAAGATTTTATGCGGTTGTTATTTGTTCGGTAAAAAATTGCCCATTGGTGATTTCTGATCAATGATTGTAAAAAACAAAATACAGTTGACTCCAGTTACAGTGACCTTGTGGGGACTAACGTTTTTGTTCACTACCCGAGGTTCACTATATCCGATGATATCAAAATTAAATAAATTTCTCCATAAAGATTGATTCTATTGACATAGAGATTCAGAAAAATACGTTAACAGCACGAACTGAACATTTCAATACATTTGTCCTTAAATAATCCACCAAGATTGAAACTGAAGCAAGCAATCGCGCGTCGCTGCCACTAGTTTTGACCCACGGGGAACACGGCAGTAAAAGGTCATTAGTAAGGCATAAGGTCATTAGTAAGGGGCCCATTCTGGGTCTGCTACCTTCAGCTCAGGGGAGACTTCTTCAATTATGACCATTGGCCGACGATATTCTTTTCAAGCTGCCTAGTATTGGAATTTGTGGGACTGAGGCAATGTATTCTTTTTCCGGAGGGAATTAATTTCCAAAACGTTGTATTTCCTACGGCTATAGTTAGCCGCGGTTCAGGTTCATTTTAACCTTACTTGTAATGTAATCATTTTATGCTTACTTGTAATGTAAGTGAAACGGGATCATTGACTTAAGTTCACTATAACCGAGGGTTCACTATATCCGAGTTCACTATAACCGGAGTCGTCTGTATAGTGAACAAAAATATTAAAAATGCGGAAAATTCAATATAGGCACTTATATACTCTTAACGGTCGATTAGGGAATTTATCTCCAAAATAGACATTTATAGGGATCATAAAACCCTCAAACAAGCCATTTCTGAGGTAAACATGAATCAAATAGGCAAAAGGGCATTGTCGGGACTAGTTGTAAGCAATAAACGAATTTTTGTTGTCGGATAATTGTCCAGCATTTTTAATTATTTGGATTTATTATTTAAAAATGATGAGAATTCAAATTCAACAGCTGAAAGGAGCTTTTATTTTTGTTTCAATGAGGTTCATTCACTAGTAGAATCAAACAACTATCCTCGTTATCCTAATTTTTATTTGAAGTATTTTAAGTATTTCCTGTTTTAAATACACCTATTTTATGTATTTAAATACATATCTGAAATACATGTCCAAAAAACTCAAAAATACAGTTATTCAAATACAAAGTGTATTTAAAATACGAATTTCAAATACATATATGTAAATACTGACCAACCCTGCATGTATAGAGAAACAAATTCTACGAAGCGTAGTCGTCTGTGAGACAGCAAAGCTTGTAGAAAATAATTCACAACGGCCGCAATCAAAAACACAGTGACGATATCGAGAGCCAGTGGCGGCTGGTACAGAATTCTATTGGAGGTGCCAGATAGTAATGCGACATCGATGATAAATATTATCAATTATTATTTTTATTTATTTATTTATTTATTGAAACTGTATAACAGGCTTTATCTATTACAGTTGCCGACAGTAGGTGCGGCCATTTACATAGTAAAACTTACAATTTTTTGTTACAATGGTTGGTAGACAATGTCATTTAAATAATGGCTGTCTCTTGTTTTCATGATAAAAATTTTGTAAACAAAAGTCTACCTAGTAATTCTTATAAACAACAACTAATGGTACCAACGTAACTGATTTAAGAGAGACCATGGATGAAAAAGAAAATACAGAAGGTCGTAAATTAATAGAAACATTTGAGGCAATGGGCTTTATAGTATTAAATGGTCGTACAATTTCGGACATAAATCGATAGATGACGTATATTAGTGAAAGGGGATGTTCTGTTCTGGATTTGATCTGGATCAATTGGGATCACTTACGACTGATTCACGACTTAGACATCCCGTGTGTGAGAACATCGGATCACCTCCCCACAAGAATTCACCTAGACATCAATCACAGAAAATTACGAAAGGCGACTCCACATGTAACATTCGGATGTCCTAAAAGACATGTAGTTTCTACATGTCTTAGTTGTACATCAGTATATTTTTAGGTAAAAGTAGTTCTGAACGTTGTCCTAATGTGTTGAAATGTACCACTGGCGCACCTTTTCTTCAACGATAGATTGACGAAATGTGGGCGGAGTGGGGGTATTAGTTACAAAGACAGTCACTAGAGTAGTTTCAGTAATGCCAACCTTTGGTAGATGAAAGTCAAACCCGCTATGTGTGCGGCCAGGTCATCGCTCAGGGTAAGCAACAGCAAGGACAGTAGATAGGAGTTTTAGGTGGCTTCCTTGAAGGTCCTGGACCTGCCTCAGACATTTCTTTAGATAATGGTAATAAAGCTGAACAGAAGTTTTCGACTATGAAAGCAACTAGCTTTGACTAGCTTCTGTTTCGCGCCAACGAAGTTTTAATATATATATATATTTATCTGAGAAAATTTTTTCTGCAAATATGTTCAAAGGAAAGTTCCTTCTGGAATGTACAGAGCTTCACAAACATGTCATTTTAAGAACATCTTTTGGTGTGCTGAATCAGACTTTGCTAGTATGTGTCATGAAAGAGATTTATAAAGAGCTTGTAAATGTTGAGCTGTGGCCAACACGTCTTTTTCATATTCCTTTGTAATATAATTAAAGTATTTAAATATTATCAATTAATATTATCAATGTTATATTTTAATATGTTAAATATTATCAACGTTAAAAATTTTAAAAAATCGATCAACAGTCATCGATGTTTTTAAATAACGATGCGATGTTTTAAAATTTGTTTAGTAATCTCTAAAATAAAATTCTTGACCAACAAAATTTAATTTTACAATATCAGTGTTAATTAATTTATAATGAATATTAAACTGAAAATAAACCAAAAATAATAACCAATAAAAATACTCAGCCTGAAAGTCTGAGCGTCTGCAGTAATCTCCAGCGGACACAGCTTTCTGAGTTCGCTGAAGAAGGGAACGAGAAGAAGAGGGGATACCTTCCACCCATGGCCGCCTCATCGTGTGCGATACACATGGAAAGACGTATGAAATACCAGGGCATCGGCGTCGAGGTCATTCTGGCGAGAGATATTCTGCTCGAAGGAGATAGTGCCATTGGCTCACTCTATGGAACAAAACGTGAAGTACTGTGCCAGTTTCACTTTGGCACAGTCTCATCCATAACAGACGTATACAATCCAATACAGCGTTCTTTATGCAGCGTGAAATGGACAGAGACTAAACGCTCGTTCAAATGAACTTATATAGAAAATATTTTGAAGAAACAATATTTTATACACATATTTGTGGTGAAAATTTTCTTTTCCTCCTTTTCTGTTGGTGATGTCATGGCAGAGTGACACTCGCGCTCTCAGGGGTAGCATGCATTCCTTGTTATATTAGCGTCCTGCATCAAGAAATGTAAACTAGTCCGCGTCTGAGACGGATGGTGCATTCCAAAGGCTAATGTTATAGGTACAGGGCGGGTTCAAAAATAAATTTAAGGTTCGCATTTTTCAAAATTTTGTAGTTTTAATGAAAAACGGAACAATAGTATTTCCCAATATTTACTTCTATTCTAGCAAAAAGATTAAAGAAAAAACTTGCAGCCTTTTTACAGAAAATTTTAGAACAATTTCACAAGACTTCATGTAAAGTACTTTAAAAATTAAAAACTACATAATCAAAATATCTTATAAAAAGAGTACAATTAGATCCTAGATCCTTAAATAGTTGACAAGGTTCAGCTCAAACATTTCTATACTGGCAGTTATACTTGACAAATGCATCTATTCATTCAGATATCCCGATTTGCGGATCAAAATTGCGTGAACTTCCCTGTGCTAATCTTAAACATTATTAAACAACACTAATTGATTTTAATTCTTAATCCAACACTCGTTGACCCTAATCCTAAAAACATTTAAACACGGACGTTATGAACGAAAATTGGACTTTGTATTAAAGCCATGATTCCAACATTCATACTCTCTATGCAAAATTGTAAGAAAGAAAATTATAAAATAAAACTTTTGTTTTTAATACATTGTCGAAACTTGAAAGAATTTTGGTGCGAATAAAAAGTTAATTTATGATTGCAGTAGTGCTTGCTCGGCACTAAGATTCGCATATTATAATTGCACATGAAACAAGAATGATTTCCCCTAATGATTGTGGCACAGAAAACCGTCCGACCTGAGACGACGAATTCTTATGATGGGAAAATCTGCATGTGAGAGACATCGTGATGTATGAGACGTAAATAACATCGAACTCTTCTTGCGCGATTCCGTCGAAAATACTTCGTTTCATGCTTATCCAATGACGTACTGAATATGTATGAGGTTTATTCAGTGACGTATTGAATTTGAGTATGCTCGTATTGCGATAAGCCAAGAACCTCGGGTTTAATTTGAATGCTAAAATTGATAATCAGCGTTAGTAATAATGGCATTGTACACAAGCTCGAAAGTCAAAGGTTTTGCGTTGTTAGGACAACCGATCAACAAAGTGTAATATTCCATGCTGGGTGTCAGTGCTGTTCAGATGGGGAGACACGGCCCCGAACACATGCAAAAGGTGAAGAGAGGGCATTGAAAGCCGTGATCTTGTAAGACGCAAGGAATCAATCTCTTAAAAGATATTGAAGTGTATACACGTAAGCAATTGATGAGGTGCAAATAGTTTTTCAGCATAGGCTGGGGAATTATTTTAATGATAGGGAGACGGGAACTTAGGATTTGTCTGATAGCTTGGTATTGTGCAAATATTCGTATTGAATTGTAATTTAAATTTTTATTAACGTAGTTGGAAATTTGAATTCAAATAGATTCCGTGTTACAGGGGATGTATATTAGTATAGCTCCGTAGATAAGAGGAGTTTTTGATAAGTAGCTGAAGATAGACAATCGCGCGTAGATGTTTTATACGTAGCACAGTTAGGGAAAGTCGCGACCGCGTATTGATTTTATAGAAACTATTAAATATTATTAAAAACCAAATCTTTTAGGACACTCCGAAATATTTTTAATTTATTCAAATGATAATCAAGAATACGATAATAGGTATGTCAAGGTCATTTCACGGACACTACTGATTCAACTGAAAAGCCATCTGAGAAGTTATTGTAGTAAGCTTATGACCTATATTTAATACCGTACGGTATTTTAATGTTTGTACATAGAAAAGTAATTATCCATGAGCTCAATAGAAGTTGTAAATACATCAGAATAAATGTTAAATTTTTATTGTTGAGAAATACTGATAATTTATATTAATTGCCATCAATTCCATAATTGGTTTTATTCAATAGAACTTCCAGGAATCGTGATTCTGTATAGAATTACACGTTCACATGTATCGTGTAAGGAGTAAAATGTATTTCGAAACCCATGATTAATTTGAAAGTAAAATTATTAAATTAGTGTTAACATTGAGAGAATTTGTGAGCTTAGCAGGGCAACGGTAGATATAACAATATTAATAATAGCAGTGGAAATAATCCCCTTCATAAGATGGATATAATTATTTGTAGATAACATCGAGAGCTAGTAATTGAGGTAAAATCATCTTTGAAAAATTATGGATTAACGTAATCAAATATTTGTATTTTCAAAGAAAATCAAAACTCATTGTTTCTTTTTTTCACGAGATCCTGGGTATCTAAGTAAATCAATAATCTCTTACGTGGCTATAGGCTTCTTAGTTTCGTTTCAGTTTTTGCACGCATACAAAATTAGTAAAATAGATATCTTTGTGTACATACAATTACCAATGCCCCGTGGAATATAAGCAACAGACAACTTCGTAGAGAACTGGACATAGAACCCATTACAAATTATATTTCCTTACTATCGTTCAAATTCGTTTTTAACCTTCACACTGCCCTTTACTCCAGCCACTTTTAACACCACAACCTCGGTAAAACCAGTGTTGCTCCTACAAGAATTTAATCCCGTCTCCCAAAAGATCTATTGCGTCCCAGATATCATAGAGGAATAATTATCTCACTCTCAATCTTGCTCTCCTCTTACCTTCATTTATTAGATTTCATTAAATTAGCAACAATTGGCATAGATATACTCAGTGGGGATGTCCTCAATCAGAAAGAGGGCTATGAGGGTCGCTAATTTAATTTACTCGTACTTTCGGGCCACTTTAGTGCAGCCATCTATTACGTAACATATTTAAAAGCTAACACTCGCCTCTAAAGTGGTAATTCCATTGATCTGACGAAAAAATATATAAAAAATAAATATTTCAGGGTCCTAAGTAAACCATTGTCACCTCTCACGTGGTCAGATGCTTCTTAGTTTCCCGTTAAGGGTGAATTCGAAATTAATAATAGTTTTGGATTTTTTCGAGTTCCTAGGCATCTAACGAAACTATCATCCCTCAAACGGCACGAGGCGTCTTAGTTTCCCGTCAACATTTGCGCAGATTCGTTATTCGGTCAGATGCATTGCAGTGACATCAGTTGATTCCCTTAGAGGTGGCCGGTGGTAACCAAACGTAGATTTCCATTCAATGACTTTTCACATTTCTCTTATGTCTCTCAATGATTCTAACTCTCCTGGCTCCATTTAGTGGGTCTCTCCAAGACTAATCTTTTTGATGACGTCTACTGAGATGGACGCGCCCAGCCCCACATCCCAAGAGCTCACGAGCCGAAATGATCTCTTTAGTTTTTGGGAGGAGTTGGGATACGCACGTGCGCGGGCGGCGGGCGGCCGTGGTCTTGCACGGCGGCGAAGGCGAGCACGGCCAGCAGCAGGCTGGCGGCCACGTGCAGCCAGAGGCGCGCGGAGAAGACGAAGGCGATGGCCAGCGAGCGCGGGATGGGCGCGCCGCGCGGCACCCACCACACGATGGGCTCCGTCCAGTAGCTGTCGCTGGGATCCATCTCGTTGAAGAAGTCGTCCATCAGGATGAGCGCCCCCAGCGCCAAGTCGCCCGACCCGTTGATCACCTGCGGAACCCAACATTCATTGGTTTGTTAGATTGATTTTTTCGTGTTTCCGGGCGCGTCAACCGCTTTGGTCATTAGTCCCGTAAGTGTAGTGCACTTTTTTCTCGGATGATGGCGGTGATCTGCCCCCGCTGGATGGTGGGATCCGACGCCGACCTACCGTCAGCTAGTAGGGTTTCCTCCTAACCAGGAGTTTCCTACCAGCGGGGCACCGCCCCACCCGGGACAAGCTCTGCTCCCGACTGGTCTCCCGGAATATGTGGTAGTGTAATGCATGTTAGTGTAAGTGTGTGTGTAAGGGGAGAGGATAGGACAAGGAAGTGGAAGGAAAGATCGCGCGCTGTCCGTGGCTCGTTTGTTAGGGTACTCGCCTGGTGTTGATCGGAGAAACCACGGAAAACTACTGATCAGAGTAGCCGGCCGCTATAATTCTCCTCCAGACAGCGACTGAATTCGGCCTAGCTGAAAAGCTAGTGTCGAAAATTCTGCCGCCGTCAGAACTCGAACCTAGGACCTCTCGGTCAGAAGCGCTGCGGTAACATCAGTTAGGCACTGAGCTACCGCTGCCGGTAAGAGTTCATTAGTGATTCCAGGAGCGTCAATTTCTAACGTCATTTGTCACGTTGGTGTAGTTCATGTTTTTCATCACGGAAGGAGGCAGTGATCTACCCTCACTAGATGGCAACATCCGACGCCGACCTACACGCAGGCTAGCGGAGTTTTCCCCACCAGGTATCTCTCATCAGCGGGGCATCGCCTCAACTGGGACAAGCTCTAATCTCCCGTCTCCCTAGTACATGTAAGTATATTTGTAAGTAAGGAGTGAGGATAGGAGTAGAAGGGTAAGGAAATATCGCGCGCAGTTAAAAACCGGCCCGTTTGTTAGGGTACTACCCCGGCATTCTCATCGTTTGATCGAAAAAACCATGTAAATTTACGAATCACAGCAACCGGCCAATAGAATTCTCCTCCAAAAAGAAGCGACCTAGCTATATAGCTACTGTGGACAATCCTGCCACCGTCGGTATTCGAACTCATTACGTCTCGCAACGATTCTAACGCTTGTGACTCCATTCAGTGGCTCTCTCCGAGACTAATATTTTTGAGGACGTCTTTTGGGATGGGCGCGCCCAGCATCGCATCCAGACCTCACGATTTCCTGCGAAATTAAATGGAAGTGACGATGGTGTGTCCTTGTAAAGATATTTCAGATTACCATAATGAGTTGCTGATCTAACGTTATGGGATTTGTCCATTAGCTTGAAATATTCTTCTTAATGAAGATCTCGTTCATCTCAACAAGCTCATAGTCGCCCAATGCCTTGCTCTCCTGCGGAACCGTAATGAATTAAAGGCGGGTTCAAGCAGATATTGCAGTATATCAACAAGACTTGCAACGGGTGAATGGTTTCCGATCTGTAGCTGACTGTAGTACATGGCGTTAAAGAAATCGTCCTGGTCACCGACCCGTGGGTCACGTGTGAAACCTACATAGCGGTCAAGAGGGTGGGATCTCTGATTATAGGTGGAGATTCCAAGTCGTGTTCGTTCTGATGCGGATTCGGTGATATAATGGTTAGCATACTGAGTTGTTGTACCCAAGTTTTCGGATTCGAACCCGACCGAAGCCGTGGATTTTTAAGGGCAAAAATATATTTCGCCTTCTTTCGGAGGGGAAGTAGAACCGGCAATCCCATGTAGTAGATTTACTGCATGTAAAACATCTTCAAGCCTAAAAGAAGCCCCTGAGCTGAATTCGAATCGCCTGTTTCGTCGTCCAGGATAATACCTTCTTTCTCCGTTAGATGGTGAAAGGAGCGTCGTGAAATTTGCGTTCTCAGACGGAAGAGCGGGCCTGGTGGCCCCAGTCTCGCCTCGTAAAATAAGGCATTAACTAACTAACTTCTGGATGACATTACTAGTTTTACGAACCCAAGCGGTTACAGCCGGGAAGATTTTGAATAAAAAGGTACAAAAAAGAATAACTGTACTCTCTCCGCCTAAACACATTTCTACGTTGTCCTCTGCAGGATTCAACGAATAAGACTTTTTCGTTCCGCTCGCTGTTCTGTTGGAGCGGAGCTATTTGATCGTCGAGGAAAAATAATCTAAGGGAAAACTGATACTGATGGCTAAACAATTATACACATTTATTGATCCAAATCATGAAGTACTCCATGTACACTTAATAAATTTGTCCCAGTCTGTTTCCTATTTAGATGTAAACATATTCTTTTCAGGGCAATTGTCTGTCTGCCTGTCTGCGTATAATTGTCAGAGAAAGATACTACTCCTAAATCTTCAGGTGATCTATGTCTACGAGGGTCTGTATAGGCTTTAATAAATAAATAAATAATGCTTAATATAGTTTATATACGCTTTATCAATAAACTATGCGTTGGTACTCAAATGTTTTAACCTGCATTCCCGTTGCTCCGTAGTCAGGCGAATCGGGCAGATATTCGTACACGAAGTCCATCTTGTTCGCCGCCTCGTGTACGATCCTGACGTCCAGCCCTTCGTCGAAGCCGTCGTGGGGGCCCTTCGTCTGGTTCTTCATCGTGTACGCCGTCCAGGGATACGCGGACAGCTTCATTTTGCATCCGCGGAAGGTTTTCACTCCCCGTGGAGGGAACACTTCTTGCCGAAGGCGCTGCAAGTCCTCCTTGTCCGCGTGCGTGATCTTCTTCGCGTAAGGCGAGGCATGTTTGGCGTCTGTGCAGCGCCTTCCGCGTACGAAAGGAATTCCCGCCGCGATCCACACGTCTGCGTTTTCGTCCGCCCATAACACCGCCGTGCGTGCCAATTGCAATTGCCAGACATTCCTTAGGAGTTCTTTCACTTCTGGCGCGGTCGGGCGTCCGGTGATTGTTATCAAATGCGGCGCCCTCGGTGTCCAGGAAGGTACCTCCTTCAGAAGTCCAACGGTAGAAGTGAATGCCTCAATGGAAGGTACAAGTGCAACCACCGCACATGCTTGATGGATTGCGAAGTTTCGTTTAACTGACAATTCTGAGTTGGAAATGGAATTGTTGGTGAACTGTTGAACGTAGAGGGGAGAGAGAGATGGAGAGGAGTGCAGAAGGTGCAAGAGGGTAGAAGAAAGTGTTGGCGATGAAACAAAAAGTGACTGATTTCTCTCGCTTTTCTGTAGATTCTCTTCTACGAGATCTTCCACAAAATTTTCATCATATAGAAGGGTTAAT
This sequence comes from Teleogryllus occipitalis, assembly GCA_011170035.1. Taxonomy (NCBI): domain Eukaryota; kingdom Metazoa; phylum Arthropoda; class Insecta; order Orthoptera; family Gryllidae; genus Teleogryllus; species Teleogryllus occipitalis. Next base: position 97,207 of record BLKR01001578.1, on the reverse strand, counting down.
ATATCCTCGCATTCTGTGTCAGGTTGCTTATCGATTAAAGGAATTACATACGATGACCATGTAAACGGCATTAATGTAGATGCGATTTTACAAGTCAATATTAGAAGTAACAAGAGAAATATATTTTTTGACATATTCAGTTATCACTTCGATCGACGAAATATTACTTCTTATCACTGACATCTCCAGTGCGGTTAGCAAAAGAAACTTCAACTTCCAATGATAAACATTGAAACAGTTGTTTCTTCCCTCGGCGAGTTCAAGATACACTCAGTTGTCTTTCTTTCTAAACACTTAAACGTCATTTTTGATGCAAATGTTTGTTCATACCCGCCAAGTTTGTTTGCTAATGTAATAATTACCAGCCACGTCTACACCTTGTTGTCCAACAGTGGCTACGATATTCATCGTGTCGACGGGCTAGAAGCCTTTGTGAATGCGTAAGCAACTGGAAACGGTTGTGAGGGATCAAGAAAAGAGGTCAAAAGCTAAAGAACTTTCTCTCAGCAAATAGAACCGTTTGAATCTCATGTCTCATTATTTATGCTTTGCTTTCCGCGTCAGTGTCAACAAGTCTACACGACATTGTCGCGCAGAGGAGGAAAAATGGCAATATACGATAGGACACAATACAACGACCTCTTTCAATAACGTTTCATGATTCCTTTGTGTTCTGATCACTTAGTCCTTATGAGATTAATAATGCTGGGTCATTACTCTCACTTTTCTCATAATGAGAAAAAATTCCTGGACCTACATTTCTTAATGCCCATTTTCCTCTTCAGCTAGAAATATAAGATAATGTGAATCGTACGTGTTTAGTACACATTTGTACAATGTAAAAGTAAATTTCTCTTTTTAATTAGGTGGAAATAAAACATATTAAAACGTAATGATATCTAACAATGTTTAGTTATGCATTATTGTGTTCCGCAATATACTGTTTATTTCAACGTTTCAATTAATTATTTGCCTTTGTTGTTCTCATTTTTATTCTCAATGGCAAAATTAATGACAATTCGCATTTCATTCTGTTTCGGAACTATTAACAAGTTCCGCATCATATCGAATGATTTTAACGCATATACTCTGCATATTTTATTAATTTTAATGATTTTCTTGCTGACTGTTTTTAGTCAATCAGCATTTTAATCACAATTGAATATCCCATTTAGTATCCCAGATTCTCTTAGTATAGACATCAATTTTCTACACTAGTGATTTTCAAACCGTGGCCACTAATGCTTTGCAAATACTTTCCTGAGACGTGCGACACATTTATAGAATTTTCTTCTCCATCTCTTAAACTAGTGGCGCTACAACAGCTCGTACTTTCTCGCGTCAACAAAGGTTACGTAAAATTATCAAACTGACATTTCTATCCGTATTAACACATCTCAGGCTTCAGTTGCACCACTCATTTCCAATCGTAGCGTCTTAGCCACAAAAATTGAATTCATATAAACAACAACACAACACAGATTCGACATCCTGAACTTCGTTCAACACACTCAGAAAACCATTCAACGTGAGAAGTTAATCTTTAAGTTTTAAACTACCCTGTCGAGGCGCTCCCGTTGTAGTATTGAAACGTGATAACTCCTGAAAGACTTCTTGCAAAGGAATGCTGGAAATTTGAATTTCAAAATTCGAAAATTTGCAAAATTACGCTAAAGAACTCATATTTCTAAAGAATTGGCCATGGACTTTTTAAAAAAGTTGATTTTTAGAACAGGATTAAATTAACAATTAGTATCTATCTTCAATATTGTATTTTTGCAATGATCTTTTTTTACAATTTTCGAAAATGACGAAAATGTGGCCAGAACCAGCTTTTATATCCTCCTTTGATACATTCCAAGAAAATAATTAAAGAAACAGTTTTGAACCGTTTTGAGAAAATTATTATTTTAAACTTTTTAAAAATTGTCTATATTTCATGGACAATTACGCGAAAACTACTCATATTTTAAAACAAAGATACATGACTTTATTTATTATCAATATGTCTATGAATAACAGATATTATTAAGAAAAAATACCTAACTTGAATATTCTAGTTGTAGGAGGACGTAAAAAATATTGCAGCCGGGACTGGAACCTAGGATCGAAAGGGTATACAAGGTTTTAGTTCTGACTTCGCAAGTACTTATGCTTTGACACCTACACATTCATCACCCTGGTACTAACAATTGCTTGAATCTACAACCTGAAACTTTCTTTGCAGCGTCATGGTGTGAAGAATTTTCTTGCGTCGATCTAGGTTATTCCATGTAAACTTCATATAAACGGAAGCCTTGCAACCATGTATGTCAACAAAAAGAAACAGAACATTTCGTTTCTGTACCGCTGTAACTAAATTATTTTCTCGCATAATTCGTTTTCTTAGTTCTAACGATAAAAGTCTGCCTGACATTAGTTTCGCTACCGATGAGCAAAAACATAGAACTTCGTTTCGTTTCTCTACCGTAAATAAACGGAAGGGCATTTGCCGGTATGGAGTGTGAAACTTTTCATGCCTTTTTTGTTTCATTTTTATTATTTATTGAAGTAATAAACAAATTGAACCGAGAAGTTTTTACAAATGAATAGAATTGTAGTTTTGATGTTACATTTATATTATAGCAAAGAAACTGTGGTTGGAATGGAGACTGAAATTCGCAATAAGCAACACGCATTCTGTTGGATACTCGTAATAACATGAAATTTTACCAGTTTCTTAAGCACGTACAAAAATAAAAACATATTTTTAAGTGATACGAAGCATGATTATGTAGAGCTTCCGACAACTTGTATTCGAACCTTTCGTGACCATACCACATGCCGTAGCACTCGCTGCGTGCCTCCTACTCTGCTTATCATTCGTCAGTTGGTGATCGCATCGCAGGGCAAACATGGTGGCAAGAGCAGTTGTTTACATTACATGTTGGAAACGATGAAGGTCGACCATTTCTGTAAATAATTCCTGTAAAATTATTGTAATGACACTATATTCAGAAAAGATTATACGAGTGATAGGATTTGAATGTTACAATGTGATTTAATACAATCAGGTATGATTAAATGAATAAACACGCTGAAGTAAAATGTTCACTAAGAATTTTCCTATCAAAACGTAAATACAACTATGTGACGGCTCCAAGCATATAGTACGTATATTTCTTTTTCCCAGATTCTTCTTGTTTATATTTTTCAACTTAGCTTCTTCTTTAATTAATTAAATTTGTAATATACAATGGAAATCGCTCCTCAACTGGCGGAGTCACAAATACCCAACGTCAGACGCTCGAATTTCTGGGCCTATTTTTTTTTCGCTTGTGACATTATGGCGTGCGAAAACGTCGCCTATTGCGTTGCCATCTTTGTGGGGCTCGAGCGAAATCGTCTGGAGCAGAATTCTATCGTGAACCCTGAAGAGCTGCGGAAGACCATATTATCTCAACGCTTGAAGGACAGTAGGTCTACAGGAAAAATGTCTAATTGTATTAAAATCTAACAAAAAAAAGGTCTAATAAAAAACATTAATCTAATGATTAAACGTCCACAGCTAAAAGTATACCAACAAAGATTTCTACTAACTACAAAGTCTATCAGATAAATGTCTACTAGCTAACAGAAATGTAGTTAAATGGTTTTCAAAGAATCATAAATAACATCGAACGATGGCATATCAAATTTAACTTAATGTGACTCAGTAGCAAATAAAACTTAGTGTGACTCACCATGCAAGCAGTTGAAAATTTCTAGACTGTATCAAATACGATCAGATAGACAATTAGATCCTTATTAAAAAACTTCTAGTGGGACCCTTAAAATTTAAAAAAATCCTATTAAAAAATCGTATCGCGTAAATATGGAGCAAGTTAAAATAATGGTATCGCGCTATGACGACTACAGGCAGTGAAACGAAATACTCGCCTACTTGAGAGGATTAAGTTATCGCCTGAAATTGCAAGAAGATGTAGTTGAAGAATGGGATGAATGATTTTGATTAAACTCTGTTATATTCATATTCTGCAAACATTTTATCAATATATTTTTCGAGTTAAACTTGGATTTATAATCACACTTACTAACAAGTCCAACAAACTTTCATACGTAGATCCTTTTGATATGTGGATATATTTGCAATATTCATTTTTGCATGCAAACACCTTTGCCTGTAGACATTTAGGCAATAGACATTTCTGTATGTAGACATACTTGTATTAGACATTTTTTTCATGTAGACTAGCGCGATGTGTCGACATTTATTTTGTAGACATTTTAGATTAGACCAAGAGTCGTTCGGCCTCAAATATTATACCTTATTTCTGTAGACCTACTGACCGGTAACTATCTTTACCGCGGTCTCTTTCGCAGGCCACTTCGCTCAAGCACCAAACAGCCCGTCCCTCCAACGGGTTAATCGAACTTTCCATCGCTCCCGCGCGCGCGACCAGGCTAATGACTGTGAGTGAGAGCGAGGGAGAGAGCAGAGCTCCAAACACCGAACGGCGCACGCGACGAATGAGGCCCTGCATGTCGTCTGCGACTCGCGCGCAGCACATGGACACGATTTATTAGCGCGACGGCCACCATTGCACGTGCTATTTTTGCCCACAGTGGCCGCATTTTGTAAATATTTTGTGTGCCTGTCGTGCTGAAAGAAATGCCTTTTACTGGGACCAATTTTGGTGGCCTAAAATGAGTAGGAAGTTTTCTACATGTGGGCAGAAAATGTCTGAATCATGAGCTGGTAAGAAACTATTTTTTTTCTTGGCGAAATAATGGATTTCATTTGGTTTGTATAGATGACATAAAATGAGTATAAACATGTGCTATCATGCCATAATTAATAGCGAATAAGAACTAAAAACGTATGCTTCTTTAACTCATTTGAGTCTGTTATTCCAAATTTTACTACATTGATCTTACAGTTCATCTTCACATAAAACAGTGATCTGTATTGGACTTACACTATTACCAGAGATGTCAAAATTATTTGTAATTTTGTATGAAAAATTAGCAGTCATCTAAATAAGAACTCATGATAAACAATAAATTTGTCTATTTGAATGAAGATCATATTTGAAAATTACGTACTCTAGATAAATAAATAATAGCAATAATTCATCACATATAAATAATATCAAAATCACAGTCTAATTGCTTGGAAATCAGAAAAACTAAATTTCCTTGTTAATGGACCAACACGAAAGAATGCAAAGTATTTATGGATCAGAAACTTACTCAAAACTATGTCAATCCCATTCATTATTTTCAAAAATAAATTTTATTCAATTTAAATATTCCTTTTTACGAATATTGAGTTAACAAGAGGCATAAAAGAAGAAAATCTTTCAACTTACTCTGAAAAATGTATACAAAATTTTATAAAATTTCCACACGTTTTAGTAGATTGAAATAAGACATGCAATAATATTATTTGTCTCTTTTTGACGATAATATGGAATATCTTTTATTTTTAATATCTACGAATCGATGAGCTACTTTTAGATCTTATTGTTAAAATTGTCAGTGAGTAAATCAATCTACAGTAGTCTGCCTGCCAGTTACAGGTCAAATTATATGCTACTCTAAACATCTCTTTTCTTTGTTTTAGATCGTATCGAACTTCGGAAGATGTGCATAACAACTTTGAGTGGTATGAAACTGCGTCGAGTGCGCCCGTTATTCTTCGAAAAAAATCGATGTCTGGAAAATGTCTCCGGTGGCTTCTCAGTATAAACATTTCTCAGACTGAAGCCTGCTAATGTATCTGAAACACATTTTGCGTGCTATTGCGTTTTTATTCATCTACGTCACTTGTTTTCAAAATACATTCGCAGATAATATGGATAATTTCCTTTATTCCCTGACCGAGATATTCTGCCATAAACGTATAATAATTGTAGTGACTAATGAGGATGTAACTGTGGTGCGTAATGAATCAGCGACATTATCACCTCTTCTTAGATTTTTTGTGCCCCCGCACATTGTCAATTCTCTCTTATTTACGATAGCGGGGTTAGATGGTATCACTCTGACAGTTATGAAGATATCGAATGTGACTGATTTGAATCAATTACATGCTTTGTCAATGAACTCCAAACCTCGCGAAGATTTTAGTATTGCCTTTATATCTTCTGATCGAGATCTGGAATTTCTTTCTAATTTCTTGAGAATGCAACCAGAATGGAGATCTCGAACCGGCCATTTTATAGTGCACACAAGACATTCGTCACAAAGTGAAGTGAGTCTTATATTACACATTTTATGGACAGAAAGAGTGGTAATCATTTGTGTAAGTTCTAAAAACGAGAAATACGAACGGCAAATCATCCGGAGGGAGAAAATGCTACGAAGGAATCAAATTGCGGGTTACTCCGAGAAAAATAGAATATCGAAAATTATGTCATTTTCATTTCATGAACCTCATAGGCAAAAGTTAGGTGCATACGCAATGAATGTGATCGCATTTGCTTGGGCACCATTCACAATCTTAGCAGAAGGGAACATAAATTCTAGAAATGCGAAAAAATCTCCATTTTCCGATGGTTTAGATATTCGAATTGTGGAAGAGGCAGCGCTTCGCTTGAATTTCCTACCCAAATTTCATGTTTTCTCGCACGAAAATTATAATGATGTTATCACTCAATTAAAAGGTGATTTTGACTTGGCTATTGGTGACATCTATCCTACACAAGAAAGATTTCAGAGCCTGGATGCGACTTTCTCTTACTGGCCCGAGGTGGCAAAATGGTACGTCCCATCTCCAGAAGAACTGCCCCGATGGACGAATCTAGCTGGGATTTTTTCGTTAATTACATGGGTATTAATTGGATTCAGTATGGTTGGAACGTGGTTAGTTGCCAGTATTCTGAAACGAGTGTCTCAATCCAAGTCAGTTTTTTGCACTGAACCTTCTGGAAACACTATCGGTGGATATGAAGTGTTTGTGATTCTATTGTGTGGCTCTGTAACAAAACAGTATCGAAGTGATGTATGGAGATTATTTTTCATCACGTGGGTATGGTGTTCATTCATTTTAAACTCAGCTTATCAGACCACTTTAATGAGTTTTCTCACCAATCCCTCTAGAACTCCAGATATTAAAACTCTCTCTGGTCTGGTCCAATCAGGACTTATGTTCGGGTTGGATAATTATTACTTGAAACGCTTTCAAGAAATGAGTAGTTTGGAATATGATACTGTGATTCGTCGATACATGCCATGTCCCAATGCATCCGTGTGTCTTGATAGAGTATTGCGAGACCGAGATATTACAGTTGCTTCTGAGGAAGCATTTGCAAGCTATCATTTGCTTCGTCATTATACAAAAGAAGACAGAAACCATATTGTTCCGGTGTTGGAGACAATATACACAATGCACGTTGTGATGTATTTGCGGAAAAACAGTCCATTTCTGAAAGGATTCAATTTTGTGATCAATGGCCTCCAGGAAGGCGGTTTTCTGAAAAAATGGTGGGGTGAGTTGACATCTGAGAACTTCGTAGGGAAAACTGAAGACATGAATGAATTTGTTCCAATTGCTTTGGAGCATTTACAAGGAGCATTTCTTATTCTTATATTTGGATATATGATTTCTGGAGTGGTAATACTAACGGAAAATATGTGGAAAACAATATTTCAAAACTTAAATCAAAATTCTTCGCGATCCAATTCATATAGTATTAAATTTTAATACCATTTTTATTGTATTCTAATTGAGTTTTCGTGTTACAATATGATTTCACTGATTTAACACAAAATCTATCTTGTCTGACGTACACTGTTTAAAAATGAACATATTCACACATGCATGACAGAAACACTTATAGTGTTTCCTACCGACTCTTGTATTATTCATTTAATTCTTACGCCAAAGACATAGTTTCTGAATTATTTACGTAAATAACTTGAGTGTATTTAGAAAAATATTTTACATGATATAATGTCTTGAAGTTGTTTTAAAAAAAACACGTTAATGAAATACGTTACTTCCACAAGTCTCCAAAGCATCGAACTTTTTCGCCTCAAATATGATTAAGTTCAATTTGGAGGAGATTTACAATCAGCATGTTATTAATGCAATATCCCACTCACGTTATGTAGTATGCAGCAGTCCAAAATCACGTTTTACGTGAATTTGCTTACGTGAGCAATGTAAAAGGAGCACTATTCTTCAGTAGTGAAGACACTTGACTACGTTACATAACTGAACTGTAATTCATCATTAATGTTTAGCGAATTTGCAAGTAAGTGCGCAATTTTGGTCCAAGCTAAAAACATACAGACATGTAACTTTTACAGTCCGGTATAAGTATTTTAATCAGAATCGTTAATTAAAATATCATATTCATCATATCCATCAATTGTATCCATCAGATGACAGTATCGACAGCTCATTACAAACAATTCACATACAAAACATGTACATTATTTTACAACATTTTACCAGATGACATTAAACGATTAAATTCGATAGAAAAGTTTATATCCCAAGAAAAATCGTTTCTGCTGCATAACTGTTTCTATACAATTAGAGACTACACTGAGCATCAAAAAGAAAGTTAAATTAATTTTAACAGTGATATTTAATGTATTATTTACCATTTAGACTGTACAATTCTAAACAAACAGTAACAAGTCTTGTACCGCAGCTTCGGTCCCGGGTCAATGACCCGCGGGTCAATGACCCCCATCTCGATCAGGTTTTTTGTCCAGTTTCCCTGATGCTTTGAGCAAATGCTGAGATGGTCCCTTGTTTTGCTTCTGGACATAAATGTAACTTCATTATCTGTGCCCGTCTTCTAGAAGTCAGTGGAAAATATAGTTATTCAAATTATTGTTCTCCATATTGTCGTGGCAGGAAGTATGATTCCTTGACGAAGGCTACGATGAGGGATAAGAGTTCAAATTTATTGCTGATTTACCCATGAAAACATATTTTATTACATCGGAGGGAATACTTTTGTTAACAATTCTTGCATAAAACGTTCATTTTTTTCTGTATTAAAAATTCAATTAGTATTAGGAATTGGATCACAGAATTTTGAAAACGTGCACAGAATTCACTTCTCCCCATAGCACGTCACACACAGTTTTTAACTGTTTTTTACATAAAATAAAATTTTAAAAAATGTAAGAATGTTGGTTTTCTGATTTTCCTAAAAGAGTTGAAACACTTGTTAGAGATGCAGCTAGTGTAACAATTCATTACAATGTTTTGTATTGCATTGACTGTATTATACTAAGCGTTTTATGAATTCTACAATTTTTACGTTGTTACGTAAATTAATTTGTAACTAAATTGTTTCAGAATAAAAATGCAGATGCATTTAAAAGCAGCACTTTAGTAATATTATTTTATTTTTATTATGGTCTTTTAACAACGACCAGCTACTGGATACTGTAGGGTGATATTCCAAATTTACTACTTTGTGTACTGTAAAAGAAACATAGTTGGATATCAGTTCATTATCAGTTTCATTCACTATTTTATTACTCATAATAGGCAAAGTGTCTCAATTTAAAAGAGTTAGGAGCACATCCATTGGTTTTGGTTAAGGATTTGCAGAGTTTTTTCTATAATTTACAGAATACTTCAAATTACCAAATTCAGTCTGAAAAAATTTAATGAATAATGTTTGATATAGTGATTCTTTCGGAGTTCCACGTTGCGTTCTCTCTCATCATTTAAAGTTGTGATGCTAAAACGGCGCGTATTTTCTCGTCCGTATTTTCACGCAAAAGTAAGCGAAAAGTACTCAATTTTTCGAAACATTGTACATGACCTTAGTTCAAAATCTATCTTTAAGCAACAGATTTTATTAGGGGAGAAATCTCTATCTTCAAAATTGTAGTTGTAGGAATACGCCGAAACATTTTCAACAAAAATGACAATGAAACCTGAACCATTCTCTTCAGCGACATTCACAATATCCAACAACAAAATTTAATAAAAAACGATGGAGTCTTTTTTTTAATTTCAAAAATTTTTCAGGGGCTTCAAGTAAAGTACCCCCAAAATTAAAATATTGGTTTTTCGGTTATCGGTTATCGGAATATCAATTTTGGAGAAAATCGACTGAACGATTTAGCCTCTAGCGTTACTCACGACAGACAGACATTTTGCCGACATTAGATTTTTCGGTATCAAAGACACACAAAACATGGATTCTGACTACACCACGTGATAGAGGATATTTTTTCTAACTTTAGCATCTGGATTTATCCACTTTTTCGTCGCCAGAGCCCTCTAATAAGAGTTTTTTCTGCCGAGAATTCGTCGTTTTTCGTGCAGCATTACATAACTTTCTTTGTACTGCGTAAGCGGTAGCGAGAAAGTAAAAGGACTTGTTGGAAGATTTGTAGAAATGAGTTCACCGTTTCCCAGCGACTTCACATCGCCACCACGTCGCAGTCCGAGCCGTGTTGTTCTGCGCCCCACGCAGCCACGCGTGCGGTGCGGCGCGGCGCGGCGGGGGTGGAGATATTCCCGAGGGTGAACGCACCCCCACCTGTGTTATCTCGTCACGGTTCATTTGCGCAGGCAGAGGGAGATAGGCGGCGGGCGGGGGCGGCTGCAGGGGCGGAATAGAGCAGAGGGCGGAGTCCGGAGAGGAATGTAACCGGGAGGGATAGCTCAGGACAGAACTCATCTCACTGACCGAGAGGTCCTAGGTTCGAGTCCCGAATTTTCGACACTAGCTAATTATCTAGATTGAAGTCCGTCGCTGTCTGGAGGAGAATTCTAGCGGCCGGCTGCTCTGATCGGTAGTTGTCCATGGTTTCTCTGATCGACACCAAGCGAATGCCGGAGCAGTACACTAACAATCGGGCCAAGAACTAGGCGATATTTCATACACTAAATGCATTCCACTACACAGTTGCCGGGAGACCAGTCCCGTCGGTGGCAGGATTTTTGACACTAACTTGTCAGTTAAGTCGAGTTCAGTCGCTGTCTGGGGGAGAATTCTAGCGGTCGGCTTAGAGCTTGTCCCGGCTGGGGCAGTGCCCCGCTGGCGGAGAAAACCTAGTAGGGGAAACCCCGCTAGCCAACGGTAGGTCGGTGCCAGATCTCGCCATCCAGCAGGGGAACACCACTACCACGTCCTGAGGGCAAAATGCACTACGCCTGTCAAACTAATGACCTTAGCAGTTGACGTGCCCTGAACCACTAACAATCAATCAACCGGAGGGGAATGCGACAGCACTATGAGGCCGTTGCACCACGTGCTACCGGCTTCTCTCAACTAAGGGTATCGGCTCGAATTTCTTACGAACAGAAAAAAAAAGAAAAAGAGAGCTGCCATATAGCACTGATGCTTCCGTTATTCTTGGGTGAAGAACAGAGACATCCAGAATATTTTTTCAGGTCATATTTGCAGCCTTGTTCCGTAACAATTTAAAGGCCATAACATGACAATAATTTAATTGTAAATTACATTACGAGGTGTCACTTAATGATGTCTTAGTTACAATGGAAGACTTCCCTTCTATACGTAATTTACTAAGGAAAGTAGACGATTTTGACGCATATGCAATTTATAAGGCAAGTTACAGCACAACACATGTTACCATCCTGCATAATTCAGAAGTTACGTAATTCTGCGGCGAAAAATGCTGGTTTTATGACAGAAAAACTCGTTTGTGGCTTCCTGATATCTTAAAAGAGGATTTTTTTTTTGTAATTTAAGGTCGCATCAACAGCTAGGTCATTAGCGACCACTATAGATTGAACTGTAGGGGAAACTGTAGGAAGAACACGTCTGGATAACACAGACACACAAACATCCATGCCCGAGGCGGGATTCGAACCCGCGACCCTTCGGTCCGAGATCACTGCGACACTACTGAGAGGATTTTTAAATTCCTTAATGGAATAATTTATTTTCTCTAATAGTCCGTAGCGTAGTCAGAATCCACGTTTTGTGATTGCTTAGTACTGTGAAACCTTTTCGTTTTCAAAATGTTCGTTCGTCTGTTTGTCCCTCTGCCCGACCAACCGGCTTAGGTGGCTCAGGGCATCAATTGATGTCACTGCTGTGCCTCTCACCGGGAGGTCCTAGGGTTCCACTCCTGACGGTAGCAGGAGTTTCAACACTAGTTAGAAGTTAGGTCGAATTTAGTTGCTGTCTGGAAAAGAACTCCAGCTGCCGGTCGCTCGATTAGTACTTTTCCATGATTTCTCCCACCCCATTTTACGCTCCCTCGAGAGAAGCATTTTTTCCTGCAGGCCACTAGTCTACCTATAATTCTGGTAATGGGATAAAAATGTGAAATACCTAAAGCATTTACGGGGCTTCGAAAAATGACATTCGATTTCTTATGAACACAAAATTGTATTAAAAATTAAAGTAATTAATCAATGTATTACTAGTCTAATCCAACTTTCATATCTCATAATAAATCATTAACCACTGTGTAATCATTTATCAGAGATACTAATTCCACTACGTAATAACGGAATAGTTAAAATCAATTGTAGGCGGATGACGGAGCAGTACTTTGAACTTCCTGCTAAGTACCGTCCGCAATCCTTCCCTCTCAAATCGATTCACAATCCCATCCTTGGTGTCTAGGGAATGATTATCCACTGCCATATGATCCATTCTCCATGATGTAGAAAGTATCCTACAATATTGCGAATTCGAAGTTGTGAGCCAAACGCCACACTGAGCCTTGTCGTAATTGGAAAATATTGTAAAGAACAGTTTTATTCGTTTATAAGGTGCCGCCAAATTAATGAGCAGTTGGTTGCAGTAAGACTTATATTCCTTTCTTGTGTTTGCAGTAACTCATTGTTCAAGTGCTAACCGTTTAATGCTGAGTTCCAGAATGAAACCGTTTTCACTAGTAAAACAACAAATTGCAAGGTGCAGTGTTTGCAGGGGTACACATTTGAACAAACTTTCTTTTATTTCTTGAACAAATTATATAAATTGTTTGAAAAATGGCAGACATTGCACTAAATTAACCGTTCATCATGTTTGTGTAAGATTAATCCGAATATTCAAATATTGTTAAAAAATATTCCTATTACACGAATATGATATTAAAGAAATCTCTTTTGCAAAAGTGAAATGTCAACAACTCGATTATATAGTAATACATTCCTTGAAATCACCCTAGATATATTTCACAGAAAATGAAGAAAGTCGTCTAGTATTTTCAAATAATTGCAATAAACGCAATTATTTAATTTTATTAACTTTGATGCTGGGGCAGTTCTCTATCAAAATTTCGTAATAAATAGTTTTTGTAAGATGCTTAATCTACTATTGCAATATTATAGATCACCAGAGAACGCTTTCTTTGTAACCTTCAAGTTTCAAGCACCAACATTTCTCCAAATGGCGGTAAAGAGTTTCTAAATGTGGTTGAAATATATTTCTAGTTGCCTCGTTGACTAGTTGACTAGTCTCCCTTTGAAAAATAGTGTTACATTTTATGAAGAAACATAATATACCTCACTTCATTTATTCCCCAAACAGAAGTAGTTAAATTTTAATCAAAATTATGTTAAATAACATTTTAAAAATACGCTGTAAAAATGAAATCGAATGTTATTTCCATTAAAAGAAAAAATTTAAAAGCAATTCATAAATTACACGTTTTTGATTGTAATAAAATAAAAAAATATCTAAAGGTTAAAAGTTATAGTCTTCAATAATTTTATAATTACTGAATCACAAATTCGTGTATGTCTAGTATATTTTTCAAAACTTGCGAAGAATGTTTACGAATGTAAATATGTACGCTCTGCGATTTTTCTTTCGTCTAAAAAATGACTACTAGAGAGCACTTGGCAACGCCAATCAGTTTCCAAAGTTCTAATATCCAAAACTGAATTGAAGTACGATAGACGGGAGAGGTTTTCCGAAATAATTAATTATTACCTCTGCAAAGAAAAAAATCCTTCGTCAATATGGTTCGCAAATCATTAACTGAGTCTTCGGACATACTGAATGAAGCCCCTGCGCAACCTGTCATGTTGGATGTGGATCCTGATGAAGGAAAAGAGCAAGGAGAGGGGCTCAAAGGTACTGTTTCTGTACACTCATTGCTGTGAGTACAAGGAGTTCGCAGAATGCTAGGCCCATAAATGAAAAGAAATTGGTATTTATGCTTAGTGATTACTTTTGAGAACTGTTTTTTCTTTCTCGTCCTACTTCGTAAGACGATAAAGTATTGTAATTGGGCGCGGGAAACAGCTGTTTTTAGCCAGAAAAACTAATTACCGGGACCTAGCAATGAAGTGGAAAAATTGTGTTCCAATATGTAGTAAATTATTTCCTCTAACACGTTGTGTAGTCAGATTCCATGTTTTTATGGGTCCTTGTAACCGAAATCTCCATTGAGTGATAAACGTCTGTCGGTCTGTCTCTTTGTCTGTCTGTGGTCTACGTTGGTACGCTAGCGTCTACAACGTTCAGACTATTTTCTTCGAAATTGATATTCCCTGATCGATAGCTCGAATACCTCGAGCCCCTGCAAATTTCAACCATATTTTCATTTTGGGAGTACTTTACATAAAAACTCGACATTTTCAAACTTTTCTCAAAAACTGTTTCATTTTTTAAAATTAAACTTTGTCGTGGGATGTACCTTAAAAGAATGGCGCTGATCTATATTTTCTTCACTTCCCTTGTTTTTCGAAAATTGTAAAAGTTCAACAAGACATCTACTTTTCACTTCCTCGCATTTACATCTTAAGAAGTTTAAGTATTGTAATCGTGCGGCAGAAAATGGAAAATATCAACCTAAAAATCTCTTATTGCACTTAGATCTCTTAAAAATCAAATGACGTCAAAGCGTCTTACTTATCTGTGCGTCTGCCCACCTGTTCGTCTGTCCGTTCGTGGTCAAAGATAGCGCCTAAACTATACTGACATTTTTTCCAAAATTGATATTTCTCTATCAATTTATAGGAACTCGAGGTCCTGAAAGTTTGAAAAGCAATTTTTGATTTTGAGGGTACTTTACAAAAAGTCTCGTTTACTTCTTTCAAATTTTCTCAAAAAATTGATCCCCTTTTTTAAATTAAATTTTGTCCTCGGATAGTAAAAAATACTCTTAAAAGAGGTTTCATCTTTGTGAAATCTCGGATTTTTCCGAAATTACTTCAGTTCAAAATTTGTTCGGTGTTTTCCTACAACTACAATATTTCAATATTGTAGTAGTATTGCTAGAGATTTTTGCCTTATATGAAATCTGTTCTAAAACCTTGAGAAAAAGTCATGTACAATTAAAAAACGGATAGTTTTCGTGCAATTTCTGCTTGAAGTGAAAAAACCATTAATACTGAACGACATGAAACAATGCTTTTTAGGTGTTTTCTATTTTCCGTGTAATGAATACGTAAAACTTCTCCAACTTTTCTACAACCACATCTCATAAATATCAAATTTTTGGCGTACTTCCTTGCTTGCTCAAAATTTCAAGATATTGCAAAATTTGCCAAGCTGTTTCTAAACACATTGATTTGTGTGGCTTGGATGTTTTCTATATAATTCATTCAATTGTAGATCTTTAAAATATGTCGTGTACTTTTGTAACATCTGAGTTATTGTTGAGAGACAACAGAAAGGAGAGGAGTAGTTTAGGAATGCTTTGCATTCTAGTTCGCTAGTTTCTGTTTTTTAATGGTTTTGGCTCTGATCTCTTATCGCCGCAAACATGAAGGAATCGACTCACTTTCGCGAGAACACAGTGAACGACACAGTCATCGGTGACGCCATCGCTTGCAGATTAGCATCTCTCCATGACAGATGTTTCCCTTTAAATGTCTTGGATCATCTCTGTTGTTCGTGTAGCAGTTCACTAGCTTCCAGTTCCCTTGTTTATTAGAAATGGTTATTTTTTGGGGTGGAGAAAGTACACAATACCGTCTTAGAGAAAGAACTCCAAAATTTAGGAGACTGAAAGTGCAACTTTGCATAGTGGAGA
Source organism: Teleogryllus occipitalis (assembly GCA_011170035.1). NCBI lineage: Eukaryota > Metazoa > Arthropoda > Insecta > Orthoptera > Gryllidae > Teleogryllus > Teleogryllus occipitalis. Next base: position 81,271 of record BLKR01001578.1, on the reverse strand, counting down.
GAACATCGGTTCCGTACAGGATTTGAGAGAAAAAGGACCCATAGAGGCGAAGGGTACCAAGCTGGGCGACCTGTACCGAGAGCCCGGAACTTGCTTTTTGTGTCGATATGTGAAATATAATGAAAACCATCGCTGTTTATTTTCCCAAGCATTTAATTTTAGTGAGTCATTTCTAAGAATAAAGGGAACAGAATCCAGGGAATCGCCTAGTGAACTGGTATACATGTAATGGAAAAGTTTCCATAATTACTTTTTTCAAGAGTACGCAATTTTAATAATTTAACACTCAGGTTTGTTGTTTTATTTAGAATAATCAAAGTACAAAACTTTTAAAGAATGTTTTATTTTGTTATATTCTAAAATAGGACATTTCGAATTATAGTTTCACGCATTATCAGGTGTGAACAAAATTGATTTACATTCATTCATGTCCGAAAATGAAAACAAATTTTTAAGTCAAAGTTTAGTACGAAACATTCAAATAAAAAAACGATGATTCCAATCAAGTTAAATAAGTATATATTTAATACGTGTCGCTCTCAAATGTGAAGTCCTCATCAGTTTCTAAAAAGGCCCTAACGGGGAAGTGGGAGTCCTTCATCGTGTAACTTAACCGGCAACATGTGGTCAACATAATTAGCTTCATTTAAACCCTTATATTTAAAGGGAAAAGTGCCTTTCAACATGGATAACTCAAGTAATTCGATGTTCTTTAACACTGTAAAATAGACTATGATGTGTGTTTACCTACAATATGCAACTTGGTTTTTTCATTTACATTTAACATGTGTACTTAAACTCACAATTCGACAGATAACACGCCTCAGTCTAACCGATGTTTAGCATATATTTTATAATTTGTGTTCCAAATGATGTAAATTAGACGGATAATAATTTGTTTGTTAAAGTATTATCTTCTAACATTGCCTTTTCAGAAACTGAAGAGGACCTCACATAAGAGGAAGAAACGTCTTAAATATATACCAGTGATACAAAACAAAGTGGTACAAAATATTTATGTACACTTTTTTAAAATAAATTTTAAGAAATTGAGTTAATGTTACTGGCAGCACACATACATGTAGCAATTATGTTTCGTGTATTTGCAAAGTGTTGGCACAATGAATGATTACACGGAAAATGTGCGCCAGTCTTCCCCGTGAGAAGTGCAGTGCGATCAATACACAGTAAACACAACGGCCTGTATCCATAATTTGCTGTAGATTAAGTTATCTTCAATAGAAAAGTAAACTTACGAGATTGTGTCAGCGCTAATGGCACTCATTAAGGCAAGAACAGGAAAAAAGAACAAAATCTGCATATCTATATAGCTTGTTTTAAGATTGAAACTTGTAATTCTCAGTAATTATATGATTATGTGATGAAGTGTGTCCTGATTCCTGAGAATTTACATAGATTCACAATATTACGTCGGTTCATTTGATGCTTATATTGAAGTATTCATGAAAATAGTAAAGGGGAAATATTGACTTTTTTCGTTGTTTTTATAGTCGCACCAACAACAAAAGCATTCCCGGTAATTCCATTTACACAAAATTTTTTTTTTTAATAGGATGCAATTATTTAATCTATGACAGGAATAAGTGTTACAAGGAAATTACAATAAATTTACACTAAAGTTAGAATAAATTTACCATTACTTTAAAGACAATGTATGCGTTTATATGACTTACAAAGCCGTTTGAACCACTGGAGCAACTGTTCCCAAACTTTGCACCAATATGTTGGGCGTCCGAGCAAAAGATGAGTTGTAATTCAAAATATTACCCTTCAATGTGTGTTTTACAAAATCTAGTTTCATTCAATACGAAATGCATCTGGGCGGCAATGTTTCCGGGCGAGGGCAGGGAAGAGGGTGGTAGAGAAAGGGTGAAGGGCGATAGGGCGTGTCTAATTTGATTCAGTTAAACATATTTTGATAAAACTGTTCACACTAATCATCTTCATCCAGGTACTCTTCTCATTTTTTATTAAAAACAAACCAATAGATCAGGCAAGTCAACTTCGCGGGCTCTGTATCCAGAGAAACTGGCGGGAGGTTTAAAAGTAAGGGTTGTACAAACACTCCGGGGATGCAGTACATCACTTGATTTCTGTCCCATGTCAGTCTTTGGGAGATGACAGTTGGTATTATTTCCTCAAATTTCGCGCTATTCATTTTCATTTATAATTTTATATATGAAGTACATCACTAATATTTGAACTTATCAATTAAGAGAAATTCTAAACATTTTGAATGGAAAGTATATTGACTTCGTAATTGCGTTTACTCAAGAGTACAATATTGACATTAACAAAAACAGATTCTTGTCTGTTAAAGGAGCTGTCAGCTCCTTAAGAGTGATATTATAAATTCAAGAGAACCTTTTTACTAGAGAAGAGAGACTAAAAAAAAACTTGTTGATTTTTACATTATTGCTACTTACAACAAATAACAGAATAGTTTAATGAAAGAACACAAATCTAAAACAAGCAATGAATTTTCCATTGAAACGTATTCCTGCTCCTTAGCCAAATGCTTATACAAGGAAAACATTTTAAAGAAAATAATCATGAAATAAAGTAATAAGTAACACGGTATATGAATATAATTAAATCTCTGATGATAGAAAACGTACGGGGAAAAATCTTTTGTTTGAAGCTACCATTCGTTGTCATATTTCGAACACTCTTCGCGATTAACACCCTTGCTTTTGCTGGCACGTGTACTCCTCTTTCTGGAATTGGAAGGGAAATGAGCGCGAAGTAGGGGAAGTTGCCCGTGCTCATATGAGCGCCGGGCTTCCCAGGCAGGTAAGTAGCTCGTGCCGGCGCGGATTGACAAGCATGCAGTGTCTAATGGGGAAAGTTACTTTAATACTTCTCCTTCAATGCAATGTCGCAACTTCAAACACCATTTTAGAACAAGTACAAGGGGTTGGTGGAAGGTGATCACATCACGATTGTGGAAACTGGAGTCTGAACGTGTAACGCAAGATATACTTACTCTTCTCTTTGCATTATACGAGTGCTAATGCATTCGCGATTCAAATTGATCATACGAGTGCGAATGCCAATATAAGCGAACATACGAGTACGAGTGAGAGTGCGAATTGAAGTGGGCGCGAAGGCGAGTGCGAATACGAGAGCGAGTGCGAGTGCGAATACGAGTGAGGGCAAATGCGAGCGGGAGTTCGAATGTGAGAAGGGCCGTGAATGCGATTGCGAGTGTGAATATTAGCGGAAACAAAGTCCTGTAGGAGATCAAATACGAGTGAGAGGGGCAATGCCAATGGCAATGGAGTCGTTAATACGAACGGGATGCAAAAAGAAGTGCGAATAGTAGCGGGAGAGCGTGGAAACGCGAGTTAAGAGTGCAAATCCGATGGCGAGTGCGAGTGCCAGTAACAGGGCACGTGCGAGTGTGAGGGCGGTGACTTGGGCGAGTGGCTTGGGCGAGTGGCTTGGGCGAGTGTGAGGGCGAGTGTAAGGGCAAGTGTGAGGGCGATGGCGAGTGTGAGGGCGAGGGCGAGGGCTACGGCGAGGGCGAGGGCGAGAGCGAGGGCGAGTACGAGAAGTGAGAGTGCGACAAGAGCGAGTGAGTGCGAGTACGAGGGCGAGAGCGAGAGCGAGTGCGAGTGCGAGTGCGAGTGCGAGTGCGAGTGCGAGTGCGAGTGCGAGTGCGAGTGCGAGTGCGAGTGCGAGTGCGAGTGCGAGTGCGAGTGCGAGGGCGAGGGCGAGGGCGAGGGCGAGGGCGAGGGCGAGGGCGAGGGCGAGGGCGAGGGCGAGGGCGAGGGCGAGGGCGAGGGCGAGGGCGATTGCGATTGCGATTGCGATTGCGATTGCGATTGCGATTGCGATTGCGATTGCGATTGCGAGTGCGAGTGCGAGTGCGAGTGCGAGTGCGAGTGCGAGTGCGAGTGCGAGTGCGAGTGCGTTGGGCATTTTGCGCAGGCTCTCCGTCGGGGCTGCTGCGCGAGGAGAACGAGAAGCGCGCGTCTCTCGAACAGTCCATCGAGAAGCGGATGTCCAAGTTCGAGGAGAGGCGCGCGTCGCGGCTTAGCGGCCAGGGCCTCGCCCCCGCGCGCGCCTCCAAGGGCGCCAAGGTCTCCAAGGAACGGGTCGCCAAGGACAAGGCCAAGGTCGTCCTCGTCGTCGTGTGCGCGCGCCAACCTGCGAGCCCCAGTCCCCCCCCCCCGCGCAAAGCCACTGCGCCATACACCCACTGGCTTCACAAACCCTCTCCCGATTCCCACACTTCCTATGCCAGACAAGCGCCACCCTTTCATTTCCATCTCTTGGCCTGGCATCCGTAAGCCGACTCCACACTCGTCCCAATAGTTATCTCTGTAGGGCAGTGGTTCTCAACCATTATTCTCTGTCGTACCCCTTAAGCAGGCTTCTCATTGACAAGACCCCCCCCCCCAACGGCCACCCATACACATCCTTCATGAAATAAATGATTAGATATTTTTAGTAATCTTAACATCGATTGATTGCAATATTAAAGATGAGTTGATTTGAGTATTTCTAACTACTGGAGCCAGGAGGGAGACTCAACAGCAGTGAGCAAGAATACGAACATAACTCAATTCTTGGTTATTTAAGAGAATAATTCTGAGAAACATATTTTCCTATCAAGCCATACGGATTCTCCGCTTTGCACTGTTTCAGCTTGCGCGTGTACACCCCTTCTATATTTGGAAGGGAAATGAACATAAAATTACATAAAACGATTACATAAAATTAATTTTGTTATATACTTTTTTTTTCATAAATTATACAAATATATATTTTTTTAAATATATCTCACGCCTTTAATATGCGTATTTTAAGATTTGTATACATTATTATTTTTGTGATTGAATATACTAACTTCTAAAAATTTTTAGATTACTGAAAAGTTTTCTGCATTTAAGAGCTTCAAATTTCCCATTTACAGTAAAGCTTAAATTCTATTTTCTTAAAAACTTCTCAAAAGTTTTCAACAAAAATCTCCATAAGATGAGCTTTTACTCTTCTTGAATATTCTTCAGGTAATACTTCAGTTCTACCATTAGGAAAACGAAAAGTTGATATTTTTTTTAAAAAAAGTGAACTTTGGGTGGCGATAGTGTGAAGTACACTAATTTTATATAATAATGTCTACTATCTGTTCGTGTTAATGACCTTCCAACCGTATTCTCTCACAATGTCATCATCGGTTTGCAATACGTCCCCGGAGCATAATCAGTTGATGGTTTCATAAAAAACAAAATAAATTTTTACGCGATCGCGACTGTGTATTTTCAACAAGAAATGTTGAATATAATCCCCGTCTACGACTCTATTCTATTATAAGTTTAGTTTCGAATATGATGTTAATTTAACATTCACAACAAAATTTCTATGACATCTTACATTATTAGCATGTACAATTTTTTAAGAATATCGGAACTAATTCCGTGTCACCCACTTCCCTATAATTGAAAATACTAATCCCAATTTTAACCGAAGGTGCTCGTAACCTCTGGTCAAATAAGTCCGCTCTAACAGCTGTTATAAGAGAGGCTGAACATTTCGAAATTTCTACAAGAATACAGCTTGCACCTCGTCCTCCATACATTCTTTATATACTAAACAGGATCTGTTTTACACACGAAAACGTCATGCTTGCGACCCTAGAACATGGTTTCTTGTTTTCTGGTCGCTCAGACGTGTATTCTTAGACCATTCGTATTTTCTGTGCATTGATTTACGTGAATTTTATAATCTCTTGATATGTTCAAATAGCCGGAGTGATCTTGTTTAACACAACTAACCCCCTCCTAAAGCGTTGAATCTCGAATACAATTTTACAAGACCCAAAATTTTCCCAATATGGCTTGATACACTCGGGATCTTGATGCAATCGGTTTCTTGATGCATTAAATTTGCGTTTTCTTAAACCCACGCAACATTACTACACTTACCCTTCTTGAATATTACTTATATCTACTTACATATTTAATTCCCAATTTTTTAAAACATATTATGCCATCTTATTCATATTTAAATTATTATTATTTTTATTACATCCTTACCTCGTCCATTTTTCATTGGCGACTTTTAGTCTTCCTATTTGCTACCATATTTTAATTAGTCATTACGTATACAACTTTATTTCATCAAATTTGAATTCATTACTATCTTTCTCAACTTCTTCCTCATACCTTAGCTTTTCTACCACTAGGACTAGATGTTAATAGCGTCCCTATATCCCGTCTATTCATCATACATTTGACACATTAAATAAATAAATAATACCCTGCATAATAACACAAAAAACAAGAAATTAAAAATACCCTTAATTTAGAAACACCATGGTAATTGAATTATTTACATTTTATCTATACTGTCCCTTATATGGTTTAATATTCCTGTAGTTAAACGTTCCGATTTCATTACCGTCATTATTGACTAACACCACCGCATTCTTGTCTAAAGCCTTTTTAATTTTGTTTGGGTCTTTGTAAATAGGGAAGAATTTGCAAAATAATTTCTCATCCGGCGTGGACGTGGGCGGGACTCTGATCGATACATAATCACCGATCACGTACACCTTCTTGAAAGATTGTTTATGCTTCTTCTGTCTCTTTTCGTCCGCTTCCTGCAGACGTCTGTTAGATAGATAGATAGATTTATTAAAGTTCGCTTCGAGCTAATGCTCGGTGGCAAACATTATTACAACTAGATATACGACAATTACAAAACTATTACGAATATTTACAAACATAATTACAATTAGAATTAGAGATTGATTTTGAGTTATCTGTTAGTTGATTTATACATTTTCTAACACTTCACTCCACTTCACTTCACTTCACTTCACTGTATAAGGGACATGACCATATTATTAATAATAATGATTATAATAATATAACTAATAATAACAATAACTTAAAAGTTACATCAAAACCAGTAATAGTGTTAATAATTATATCAATAATAATAATAATAATAATAATAATAATAATAGTAATAATAACAACAAAAACAATAGTAATAATAATAATAATGATAAAAGTCCCAGTATTATTAATGATGACCTAGATAGAATTAAGTATATTTTTATATTTCACTACATTAGAAGGAAGAGTCTCTAGTGCTTTTGCAGATAGTTTGTTCCAATCTACTATAGTACGATTCACAAAGAAGAACTTGCCTACATCATTTCTTTGCTTTCTACATCGTATTTTCCAGGGATGTTTCTGTCATATATAATTTGATTATTATTAATTTCAAAATAATCCAAATTACGCAATTTACGAACTGCCCCTTGCGGCACGCCACGCGCTTCCTCCGATGCTCCCGCCACGCCGCCCTCCACGCCCCACGCCGCATCTTCCCCGCCCTTCTCACCGGCCTCGTGCTTTTTCACTTGGGCAGTGGTGCAACCGTATCGTTCCCAGTCAGCCGTTGTGTTTCCCATTTAGACCCATTGTGTCCCCAATGCTACCAGCTGACTTCACTCAGGGCCTTAGTCTCTGCAGCGACTCTAACCGCGAGGCCCCAGGGTTCAAGAATCGCTCGTGGCAGCCTTTTCTTTACTAGTTAGACATAGCTAGACAGCTGCGGCGAATTTAGCCGCTACTTGGAGGTGCATACTAGCGGTAGGCTGCCCTGCACAGTAGTTTTCCGTGGTTTCTGCGATCAACACCAGGCGAATGCCTTAGCGGTACCCTAGCAAACTGGCCATGAACCGCGCGCGATCGTTTCTTCCTTTTCTCTACATTACGACATATGTCGGGAGACCAATAGCGAGCTTGGAGCTTCACCCGGCTGGGGTGTTATCCCGCTTGGAGATACCTAGCGTGGAATATTCGAGTAACCCGATGTGCAGAACCGGGAGTGGTAGCTCAGTGCATGAACTGATGTCACTGCAGCGCCTCTGACCGGGAGGTCCTAGGTTCGAGTCTTGACGGCGGCAGGATTTTCAACACTAGCTTTTCAGCTAGGTCGAATTCAGTCACTGTTTGGAAGAGAATTCTAGCGGCCGGCTGCTCTGATCGGTAGTTTTCCGTGGTTTCTCCGATCAACACCAGGCAAATGCCGGAGCAGTACCCTACCAAACGGGCCACGGACCGCGCGCGATCTGTCCTTCCTCTTCCTTGTCCTATCCTCACCCCTTACACAACACACTAACATGCTACCACTACCACATATTCCGGGAGATCGGTCGGAGCTTAGAGCTTGTCCCGGCTGGGGCGGTGCCCCGCTGGTGGGAGAGTCCTGGTTAGGGGGAAACCCCACTACCCGACGGTAGGTCGGCGCCGGATCTCGCCATCCAGCGGGGGGAAGATCACCGCCATCTCATGCGAAAAAACATGCACTACACTTACGGGACTAATGACCGAAGCCGTTGACGCGCCCGGAAACACGAAAAAATCAATCAATCAATCGATGTGCAGGTCAGCCCGATCTCACCATTCAGAGGTCGGGAATCACCGGCATATCTCTGGATAAAACATATGGACACTAACGAGACTAACTACCACAGCAGTTGACGTGCCCGCAAACAATGTGTCTAGTTGTCTCTTGTGGCGTGCGCAGGGCGAGAAGGCGGTCGAGCCATCTGCGGAGGCTTCTGCGACAGCGGTGGTGACGGCCCCCTCAGCGGTGGTGAGTGACCGAGCAAGGGCAATTTCTTTTTTAGGGTGCTAACGGAAACTACTCTAAAACAGGAATTTCGATGTTGTTTCTTGTGCACACAAGAAACTTTCTTGTGCACAGAAACTGAAGTAACGAAACTGAAGTCCTAAGCGCACCAGAGAAATCTATCGACTAATTCGTTGCGGTAATGAAACGAAACGAAACTGTCTTCCACGATCTGTAGTTTTAGTAGAACAATGACGAAACTATATTGGTGCTGACTTTCGTTTCGTTACTTGGAACAAAACTAAATTTACGAGGTATTAATTTTGTTACAGCGGCGCAGAAACGAAATGTTTTCTTTCGTTTCGTTTCCGTTGCCGTCCTTGATTTTTTTTATGTAGCCATGATAGGCATGGCGTTTTAACCTTCAGTACTTTCATCGCGGGCTAAGTCTTAGCCAATTAAACGTTTTGCAAGAAAATGGATTCTTATATGGCTGATGGATTTGAATAGCTACCGTTTCTTTCTTTAATAGCAACAGTTAAAACTATAAGAATTTATGTAATAAACGCTCGGAAAGTTCTGTTGTGTTGAGAGAATTCTCATTCCAGGCAGACACTGGCACTGCAGCTTCGACAAACGTTGTTTACAATCTGTAGGAATGGAAATTTTATTTTCGTTCTTGATACGCAATACTATTGCTTTCAAGGCAAAATGTTGAAAGAAACTTCTTGATGAACAAATATTTAAAGAGCACCTTTTTGTTATGAATAATAGGGATGCAACCGGCACAATATTTTTTTCTTCATTCACTTTATTATTGTAACCCTCTCAACATTCTGAGAAGTCATAACCACACATTTAAATTTATATTGATCACATTTTAAAACTATTTCATTCCTTTCAGATAACAGTGTTTCCAAATAAGATGATATTTGTGTATTTTCTTATAAATGTAAAATAGTTTTCCGATACTCAGTATAGAAAAAAGTCACATCATCAAAAGTTTAACGATTAATTACAAACTTAGACACGGTTCGGATTCGGTGGTTTAACGGTTAGCGTACACAAGTTTGCGGGTTCAAATCCGATCGAAGCCGTGGATTTTTAAGGGCGAAAACATTCTTCGTATGCCTTCCTTCGGAGAGGAGGTAAAGCCGGCTGTCCCATGTAGTAGATTTACAACATGTAAACGCTACTCAAGCCTAAAAAAGCCTTTGAATTAAATTCCAATCACCAGTTTCATAGCCTAAGTTATACCTTCCTTTTCCGCTGGATAGGAAAAGGAACGTAGCGAAATTTGCATGGTCAGACGGAAGAGCGGGCCTCAAGGGCCGAGTCTCGCCACGTAAAATAAGACATTAACTAAACTAAACTAAGATTCGTAATGGAATGCACGTATTTCCATGCGGCCTCTCAATGCGCATGGTGCGCATGTAATTGTGTGACATTGAAGCCCCCCCTAATTAAAGGGTTCCGCCCCATGCCTCTGAACAGAAGCTGAGCGTGGGGGTGCGCCCGAGCCAGCAGCAGCTGTTGCGTGGGCCGCGCTCTTCGCGCATGGGCAGCATCTTGGGGGGACGGCGCCCCAGCGGGGGCCCCGATGGTGCCCTCAAGGTACACGCGGCCTCGCCTTTTTATTTATTTATTTATTTATTTATTTATTTATTTATTTATTTATTTATTTATTTATTTATTTATTTATTTATTTATTTATTTATTTATTTATTTATTTATTTATTTATTTATTTATTTATTTATTTATTTATTTATTTATTTATTTATGTAGTTAGTTAACGACGAGGTTTTTCGTGTTTTTCTCATCTGCTGTTGTTTCGGTCAGGAGTGACTATTTTACTATTTAGGACTTATTGAAACCTTTCAGAACCTTAGGTGATGGTTTCATCTTTCAGCGCTTTTCAGACGTTTACAGAACGATTCGAAACCGTCGCCGTAGTAATCGCTTAATGGAAACTCCAGCGACCTCTTACAGCCCAGCCTGCTTATAAACACGTTGTAATCTCATTTTAGAATCCGTCGACGTCAATGGAAACTTTGTAGAAACATAGTGATTGTTTGTTCTTGAAAAAGAGGACCCGGCCATTTGTGTCCCCGTCAAAAGGACCGCAAGTTTGGAAAATGTTCGAAACGAAAAGGTCTTTGCCGTGCAGCAGAAACTGAAAAAAGAATTTAATATAAACTCGCAAAAAAATTATTGCAATCTATTGCTAAATACGTTTAGCATTAGCTTTTTTGTATAGAACATTATGCTTCAGTTTCTAAGACAACTTACAATAAGTTACGTCTGTGATTTACTGTTAATCAGCCTGTTTGTAATTAATAATACCTATTTTTCTTCCGCAACCTGTAAAATACATGGTACACATTAATATATAATTAGTCATAATATGGAAACATTTAATAACACCCAAGGCAACCAACATGTACATTAGCACTTCATCATTTCTAACCTCAACTAAATATTAGACTATCACTATAAAATCACAAGACAAGTACGAGTAAGTACACATATAACACAAAGAATTTCACAAACTTAAGAACTAGTAAACACTCAACACCTTATGATGCAAACCCTCAGAGACTTTGACCCTCTTAGGGTTAGTCCCTACCTATAAGAGTGCGCAATACACTGTTATATCGCGTGTTCTATTCTATTTCACGAGTTTCACAACTCGAGTTTGACCTTTAAGAAAACTCTATATTAGCTATAGAACCACATCAAAAGAAGCGAATGATTTTAGAAACTTTATATATAAAGACTAATGAAACACTTAATTCGAAAACCGAATGTAATTTTTCTATTACGAGCGATTATAGGACATACATACAAATTGCGTAATATAAACATGTTTTTATTAAACCACAATTGTTTTGGAATCCATTTAGACCATCTTATGAAGCTCTGAAAAGCGATGCCAGTGAGTACCCTACTTAAAATTAATGTAGTTCTTATGAACATTACTATTTCAATTAATGAAATTCTTTTAAATTAATAATTTATGGTTGCTATTGTTTGATACTTGTGTTAATTATCTCCATTATTTTATGTTGTCTTATTTCGGTTTTCATATAGGGTCCGAGATATGCGAATACTTACCGCATGCAATCGAAGAACCCTTTCAAAGCTTGGCAGGTGTACAAAATACTTCGTGACACTTTGGAAAATGAGGCTGGCGTCAAGAAAACTTATGACCCTATTGCAGCTGCTAAACGAACAGTGACCTTGGCCAAGGACATTCGCTTGGCAATAAAGTCACTGAACTATGATCGGTGAGCCCGCAACATAAAGGTGTTTGATAAAACAATGTACAGTACTGTGATTGAAAATCTATTGCTCAGTACGACGGAAACATAATCCTTTGTTATATATTTTCTTTAATTAATATGGTTCGAATATTTCCTATGTGATTTTATCCAAAGTCTGAAACTTGAATTCTTGCATTTTAAATATTGGTAGAAGATTTAATTGAATGTGACACATAAACTTCCTCATTGAATAATTTTTGCAATAATATTTCTCATCTATTTTTTACGTGGATGACTTCTTTCATGTAATTGTGATCAATTTTGTAATACAGTTATTATAACACAACTTCGTTCTAATATTTCATGAGACTCAATCAGCTATAATGAGTTTCGTAAAACTTGTTACTAGAACAAAAGTATTCTAAATATTTGAGGTCTTCTATTAACCCTTTCAACATGAATCTGCTACATTTACCAGGATATTTAATCGAATTTTAACAAAATGTATTGCATAATACTTTGGAATTTTTACAAGTGGATAAAAGTATAATAGCCAAGGGATATGTAAAAATATGGAATACTATTTTGTTTTCTGTTGCTTGCAACTACGGAAAGAAAGAAATTATTTTTGAAATTTAGAACAATGAGAAGGTATACTAATACTGAAGTCACTGATGAGACGCTAAATGTAAAACGAAGTGTAAGAAAACGTTCTTTTTGACAAAAGTGCATTCTTTCTTGTTTAGCAAATGGGATGCAAATATGGAATACCATAGATAATACGCTATAAATGCTAAATAATTAGTCCAAATTACAAACTGACATGTTTCATTAGCTTTAAATCTGAGAACTATGGAACAAACGAGAAAATGCTGTACAGCAGAGATTGTAATTTGCACTAATCACAAATGTAACGCCCTTTGTCATAACCGACGCAAACTGCATATGACCACATCTCGCCCATTGCACACATAATCCATTGTTCCCTCTAGTGTTTGCTGAAAACTTTCGAGAGCAGAATAGGTGCCCCACATCTTGATTGCAACGTGCAGTCTTTTCTGGAATACCCAAGTATTTATGATACATCCATCTTGGCATTCAGAGCCTCAAATTAGGCAGAGGGCATGAGGAAACTAGCCAATAAATTCATGGTTGATAACCCCAAAGACTAAGCTCCAAACTAAAATATATTCCACATTCGAAAATATTGTAATTTGTATGTCACACAATAATTTGTGCTTAACCACAAAAGTTTTTTACATATCACAAAAAGGAAAATTTTTACCACTTGAAAATCACAGCCTTCTGCAACAACAACGTTGGATAGACGAAATACTTTTCGGTGCACCGTCTGGAGTGCTTTCCACCACCTGTGCAGCCAGATTATTGGGTATTCCACATTTGTGTCTCTATTCCACGTTTATACCTCTTCCTCTACAATTTTTACAATGTTTTGTATTCGAAATATACATATATTTCGAAAATAACTATTACGGGAAAGTGTTGTAACATGGGTCTTTTTTAACAAAACGTTATTTTTTCAATTTGAAGAAAATTTAAACTTGTAAGATTCACGACATTAAAGCCAAAAATTTAGGAAATTTTCTTTAATGTTTAAATTTATCATATCTTATTTAACCCTCGAGAAGCAGCGCCTCTAAACGTTACGCGAGCAGCAGCGCGATGCAAGTTTGGTACCAGCTATGTTTTCTTGAAAATAATGTCCTTCTACAGTTTTTTCTCGCAAAGAAGGCTAATTGTTTTCTAGTGAACATTATTTATACAGATGTACACTTTTACAAAATTTATATATGGACAAATTACTTGAGGAACTGAAAATTCGTAACATACAATTGACAAAATTGCATAAAGAAAATAATGCGTGAATAATATTACTCTCTTGTTTGGAGCCAAGTCATTCTGAATCATAATGAATGGCTTGAACGCATCTAAAATTGATCTGATATGGGAAAACTTGTCGCATTTCTTATGATCAATTCTGGTTTGTGTATTGTAAAATCTGATTGAGCGCAACAATTGTAAAAATCTTCCATGTCTCATGCATGCACGTAAAATTTCTATACCAGTACCATCTGTGTCCCAAATATCCTTCACATTAGTATGATTTCCTTTCTTCTTACCCATCAAGTACAAAATGCCTAGTGCGGCCCGAAGTTTCGGGATATTTCCCAAAAATTTGTCACATGTATTTTGAACATATTTTTGTTTCTTGCGAATGTACTAGTTACATGCCATTATCTCATCTAACATATTTTCATGAGTAATATGAACAAATGCTATTTCTGATTCAACATTCTTAGCATTATCTTTGAACCCAGGGAAATTTTTTTTATATTCTTTTGACTAATTTTTGAAGACTTTTTGTAGGGCTTTGTCCTCCCATTTTGTCGCGCTATCTCTTCCAACAAAACAATTGTATTCCCCTTCAAGATCATATTCCATATCCGAAATATTGTGTCCGTCATTCTCGTAAGTTGAATCGTCATCTATATCATTATTCACGTGTTCAGTCTTAATACTTGTCGTTTTCAGAATCTTCCCTTAAGACCAGAAGACAAAAAGGCGAATAGCAGTTTTCTTGGCCCAATTTTCTTCAAAATCTCTCCCAATATTTCGCAGTCTCAACAATTTCATTTACAGCCCTCTACAACGCGCTTGGGTCGATGTTCTTCCGAGTCTTGCCCTCCTTGCTGCGATGCATAGTACTGGGAAACAAATACTCCTGCAAATAGTCAACTGGATCAGAAATTGTGTTTTAAAATCAAATACGGCAGCTCACGCAAACCCTGTTGTACCTTGGCACAGCCCAAGGTATAACAGTGTGTCATCGTGAAAAATATGGCGAAAAATACTGTTTAAGGTTAAGTGCACCGTAGAACGAACACTGCCATCATATAAGGCGGATTTCAAAGTTATAATTCACACCTTAACATTAAACACAAATAATAGCAGTAAAAATATAAAAGCCTCGAAGCTGAGGGCAAAATATTTTCTTACCTCAAGTATTTTTTTTTCTTCTAAACAGCAACATCATAACCAGTGATAACACCACCAATCATTCTGATCTGCTTTCTAGAAGGAGAATGAACAACTACAATTTGACTGTTTGCCTTTTATATTCTAGATGTCAGTGGAATGTAATTTCTCCCAAAGTAAAACTGCCCCAAGGTACAACACTGACCCTACAATGGGAATTGTTGAACATGAACATGAACATGTTCATGTTTTGGAGCTGAATGAAATTTTTATAGTTACTGTTCCGTTAACATATAAAAACAATACAAAATTAATTAATATTATTTTTCTGGATATTTCAAATTGATTACACATACCTTCAATTTTATACTTTCAAATATTGATTACTGTCTGATTTCATTCATTTTCGAAATTACATCAGTTTAAAACACTCACTCTAAAATGTTTTCGCGTTTTTCTCGAAACCTGGCAGTCTTTTGGAACTTCGAGCTGAATGTCTTTGTATCTTTCTCTTGGATCCTTCTTCAACTGAAAATTAATGATTCAGAAGTTAAAAATTATATGGAACTGAATTTTTGGAGTTCTTGCATCTTTTCTTCACGTTGTACATTTTTCAAAATCCATTCTTAGGTTCTGAGCTCTTAAGAAGCACGATGAGCATATTATCCCTCAAAAACTCATACACACTGCTCAAATAGAAAGTTCAAAAAACATCCCAGAACGAGAAAATATGCGACAAAATTGATAAGAAAAACATTTCAATGTTTACATGAAATAACAATAATTATTTATTAAAGTCTCATTATGTCTTAAAATATGAAAACATAACTTAGTATGTTTTCTGAGTGCTTTCTACATTTCATTATTTTACAATATTGAAGATCCTTGCATTGCTTATTTTGTTTTCAAACTGCTATAATATATTTTTCCTCGTTTGCAGGTATAAATTCTGCGTGAAAGTGGATATAGGTCAAAAGTGGGATCAAGGTGCTTGCAGTATGGCACGTTTTATGTGGGATGTCGAAAAAGATGACTTTGCATACTATTCATGTGAAAATTCATATTTTTTTATCATTGCAAGTGTATATGCATTCTACTTTGACTGATAACATGAACATATTTCTCTAGAATAAAGAACCATTGTGGTCGACAATTGTAAATATCATTTATTTCTTCTTGTTAATCTTATTCTTATTATTTTTCGTCTTTTTTCTCTTTTCTTTCTATTCTTCGTAGTTTAATCATAAAAAGGCAAAGTCATACAAAGTGTAAAAAAAAATATTCCTAGCTAGTTTAAATAAGGATTTGTACACATGTAACGTGATTCTTCTACTTTTCGTGACTTCTGTACAAATAGTTCCTTCAAATGATAGAATCTAAATAAATGACTGCATCTGGTAGATAACGATTCAGGCTTGTTTTATTTCGTCATCTTTAAACTAAAATCTTCCACTTTCACAAACAACCAATGTATTTCTTCATGACAGTCTTTGTTAAAATTTACTAAGAAAATGCATGTCCAACTTCGCATTATGTAATAAAAAATACTATTGCAACGTAAGAGTAAGAACAAATAATTTCTTCTCTCCCATTTTGATAGTAAAAAGAAGATCATAAGGGTTTCAAAAAACAAGCGGACGGGATTAATCCAATATGCAAAATGGTAAGAAGTTACAATGCAACCATGCATTGTTTTGTAATGTTTTGATGCAATGAAAGTACAACGTACATTAATACTTGATTGCGTGACATTTTCTGTAGCAATCTATTATTTAATACGGTAAGCTCCCTTTAATTACTACTGTAACTGATGTAATTTATTGAGAGGCGTAACTCAAATCATAACTGAAAAGCAGCCATAAGAAATAGATCAGTGAGTTCACTAAAACAATTATTCTAATAAAATGGTGGTGTGATTCGTGTCGCATGAATTCAAAAATATCCAATGAAAGCGATTTTCTAATTTTCCATGCAATTTAATAAATGGAAATATTTTTATACCATTATTAATATTTCATTTGTTCCAGTAATCAGAATTTCAGTAATTTGGGGAAAATAGTTTTATATGAATGATTACGAAACATTTATTTTTTCAAACTTATCAAAATGATTTGTTGTTAGTATTTTATTTTAATTTCTTTTAAAATACGTTGAAGGTTAATAGCAGCACATAATTATTAATGAATAAATCGTAAAAACAATATATTTTTATAGTTTGAATTAATTCCAGAAAAGTTTAAAGCTTACTTAACTATGTGAAATTCTGACTATGCACCATGGACTATGCAGGACATTAAAGCAGAGGAGCTGACAAACAATTCTAAGAAGTCAAAAACTCACAATCAAGAGATAAGAGACAGAATATGAGTAGAAATTGCCAAATATCAGAACTACAACAAAATATACACTGATGGCTCAAAGACTTGCAACTTGGTGGGATGTGCCGCTGTAACTTCAACAAGAGTAATCTCAAGCAAGCTGCCCGACAAGTACTCAGTTATGTCCAGCGAGTTATACGTCATTATCACCGCATTAGACTACATTCTCGAAGACAGCGAACGCAAATGTCTGATAGTAACAGATTCCAAATTGGCTCTACCAGCTATTCAAAATGCCTTTTACTTAGGAAATCCACTAGCCTTAGACATTGTTAGTATGATTAGGAACTCGGAGGGAAGGTAAAGAGATAGTGTTTGCATGGATCCCGGCTCATGTAGGTATAATCAAGAATGAGATGGCAGGCAGATTCGCCAAAGAGGCGTCACAATTTGATGAAAGAAGTAACCTCCCATAATACCACAGGACTATCACGAGAGAGAAAATTACAAGAATTGGACAGGCAGGAATGTAATAACAACGCCCGCTGGAAATTAAGAAGTATATGAGAATATGACGACTATAATACAGCTACGTTCTTCTGTAGAGCTGACCAAGTTGTGTTAACCTGATGCAAAAGCTCACTTAATCCAAGCTCACTCATGTCCATCTGATCACAGGGAAAACGGTTGTTATGTGTAATGTTTCTTAGTATATTAACTATATATTTCTGTGCCCCAGGTTTGAGGCTGACCGGACGAGACATGGTGTTAATAACGACATGTCATGTGTACTAAAGGACAGAGAACAATGCAGTCAGTTTCTCAATTTTTTGAAGAATTATTTATCCTTGAAAATAGATTTTATTACATGGGAGTTTTTTTTCTCCCCTTTCAAAAATTCAAAATTTAAGTAGTATATGACTTAGTGTAGGGATCACAGAATTTTTGAAAATGTGCACACAATTCACTTTTCCCCATAGCACGTCATACGCAGTTTTTAACTGTTTTTTTGACGTAAAATAAATAAAATAAATAAAAATAAAATAAAGAGCATAAATTTGTACGCAGATATATAAGACCAATGTATAAACTAGCTAATAATGTGATAAGAATGTTATCCAAACTGTCATAACTTTGCATGTACAGAACTTATAATGTCATTGTGTACTTGTCGCTAATAACCAATTGTAGTTGATGCGACATAAAATAAAATAAATTTAAAAAAAACTATGTGAAATTATGAAACTTCTAAGAAACGTAGCTTAGCCTCCAGGACCATTAGCACCATAATACAAAATTAAATACATTGAAGATGAAACAGTCATGAAGCAGTTGTTTGTCATGATTCATGAGAATACGAATTATTCTATTGGACCAAGTGACAAACTAATTAATCTGATACTGCGCTTTGAATCTCTCTAATGACTTTTACAAATCAGATCGTATGTGAGCTCTGTCTTGACAACTCCAAACTCGCAATTCTGTTGAATAATGTAGATTTCAGTAGAAATGGATGTTGGAAATAAAGTAGGGCTACAGATCAGCCCATCTCTTTAAGGAAGAGAAGTGAGAATATCATGGGAAAGTAATAATTGAATCGGTTATTTTTAAAACCACGCAAGTCCGGAATTGTAATGTTAAGGGAAAACGAAAAAATCTATTAGTACATAGAGAACTTTTCTATTGTTTTTGTTAATTTCTGAAGCATAAATCTTGATTGAGAATGCCACGGTGACATGCAATTTACTTGTATCAATAGTACTATTGTCTCTAGACATCTTTAAAAGTTTATGACTTACGGGATTTAAAAACTAATCAGGAATTTTGTACCTAAATATGTAAATAAACACACATTGCTGGTTCAGTTTTAAAATTGATACATTTATTACAATATTATCCGTGAAATGACAATGTGCATCTACATCAAGCATGATTTATATGAGAGAAACAGTCAGTTGCTTGCGTGTTTCAATGATAGTACATACGAATATTTCCGTATTGAACATCCCTTTTAAGCAATCTCTCTGTCACAGTCAGTTTACAGCCATACACACTATATGTATACATACGCACGCACTTCATACATACGCAATCATACACACCCCGCAAGTCAATGACTTCAAAATCAAACGACCATTCTATTAATATGAATTATAGGATTTACACATGGAACAATGCATCTATCCTGAATCTTCTATTTTCTCATAAAAAGCGAAAATTCAAAAGAGAGTGACATACCGGGTTTTAAAAATAACCGAATCAATTGCAGTGTCGCCTGTTGTTTACGGATCTGCTCCAGGTTGGTTGGTGATTCCGGCGCGTCAACAACTTAGTCTTTAGTCCCGTGACTATTGTGCATCCCGTAAGTGAGGTGATCTTCCTCCACTGGATGACCAGATCCGGCGCCGACCTACCGTCGGCTAGTGGGGTTTTCCCCTAAGAAGGACTCTCCCACCAGCGGGGCACCGCCCCAGCTGGGACAAGCTCTAAGCACCCAACCGGTCTCCCGGAATGTGTGGTAGTGTAGTGCATGTTAGTGTGAGTGTGTGCGTAAGGGGAGAGGATAGGACAAGGAAGAGGGAGGACAGATCGCGCGCGGTCCGTGGCCCGTTCGGTAGGGTACTGCTCTGGCATTCGCCTGTTGTTGATCGGAGGCCTGGTGTTGATCGGAGAAACCACGGAAAACTACCGATCAGAGTAGCCGGCCGCTAGAATTCTCCTCCAGACAGCGACTGAACTCGACATAGCTGAAAAGCCAGTGTCGAAAATCCTGCCGTCGTCAGGACTCGAACTTAGGACCTAGGACCTCCCGGTCAGAGGCGCTGCAGTGACAGCAGTTGATGCACTGAGCTACCGCTCCCGGTCGATCTGCTCCAGCATATAGATAGCGTTAATAATAGTAAACCACGAATAACACCAACCATTGCAGTCGACCTCTAGAGTTCACATCCAGTAGCTACGGCGTCCGCTAATGTTGAGACTCGAAATTAGGAATCCACTCGTTCGTCAAGCTACGCATGTGTCTTTATTGCATTTCCTCGTCTCCTCGTTAGAAGAAGCATAAAGAACATTATTTACAAGTGATAAAGGTGTGACAACGCATATGGTATATAAACGACAGGGAAGAGAAGCTTATGCTTTTCTTCGTACGGTGCAAGCAAAAACGGAATATGAACATTTCCGGCCATCATGGGCCATGGTGCAGAATATTAGTAAACAGGCGCATTCCTATGAGCAAAATAAAATCATTTTGACCAAATGTGTCATACACTATATTTTAGACAGCCTTACTGACCTTCATTTTATATTAATGCGTGTATTCCAATCATTTAATGATACATTAACGTCAGTAGTAAGTGATGTATTAGTTTGTATTTCCAAAAATTATACCCATGCCATTTTTTGGAAATATCTCTCTCGTCGTTAATATATTACAGGCTCTTCTCGTGTTATAAATTATTGAATTTGTTTGTCCAAGGGCTTCCAACGACTTCTGATGAACTTTGTCGAAAACCTAAACGTTTTCTGTGAAAATGAGAACAAAATTACTCATTTTCAGAAACGCTCAAATGAAATTTTCTCAAAAACTATCCCAAATTTTTCAATGCAAATTTGCATGTAGACCAGGTTTTACTGTTCTGAAATATTCTTAAATGAACTAATTCTGAATTTGTAAATACGTACTTCTACATACACATCTAACGTCGTAATCTCAAAATTGTGATTTCTATTAACTTTGAATCAAGTACCCTGAGACCAACACCTCTGGAATTTCAACTTCGCCACCTTCACTATTCCGTCCCTCGTGAAATACAGACTTCCTCTTTATACGTTTACGTCTGTCTCGTGTTTAATCTTCGCAGCGTAGAGGGGGGCTCCCTAGCAAGGGAAGGGAATTCCTGGAGGTTACCATTAAGACCGGAAGAAAAGAATACGGACGCCTTCGCCTCCTACACTACACCCGTCCCCTACATGGCCCCGACTGCTCGGAACTTAGCTCTGGAGTAATTTGCTTATGCTAATTACAAGCACTTTCGCCATAAGCAGATCGTAATTTCTATCGAGTCCCGCCGCTGTATTAACGTCGTTATCGCCCTAGGCGACACCCCGCGTGGCCTGGGTTTACTGCCTTCCGCGTCAACGCGGGGGGAAGGGGAGCTTGAATTAACCGTGCTTTATTCCCGGACGGGATAACGTTTTCCCTCGCACGTAGAGAAGGTGAGTTAATCGGGGGATGTGCAGAGGAGGTAGAGAAGATGAGGCTTAAATTGCTGCGTTATTACTCTCTCTTGGATGTCAGCAGAAGTCGGCCACTTTTCTGCTTGCTGGAATCTATTGGTTGTAGATCAATATTTAGAGGCCTGAAGATAGGTAAGAAGGGTAATCTGGAAAATATAAGTTTTTTCAGTAGATCGCATTCTTATGACTCCAACCAAATGACAGTGTACTGAAAAATGTTATTAGAGAAACGAATATAGTCCCCTGTAAAATTCTTACTTTTTGTGAGTCATGTTTTTGAATAATGTGGATTAATTTTTGAGGATTGAGTAATCATTCTAAAAGTGTAATTTGTTGAATTTTATCATTATATCGAAGCATTACAAAAGATTTGGAAATGTAACAGGCTATTTGACAAACTTCCGCTCAAGGGAAGGAATTCGTTCGCCGTATCTTCTCGATTGTTCCGGCGACACCGCTTCGAGGGCACATATGCGGTTTCGGCCGCCATGCTACGACCTTCTTCAGGGCGAAATGTCCAGGAAGTAGGAAGATTTCAATTCTCACTATTACATTGCTGTGCCTATCACGTTTAACAAGCTTTCTTTTTTACAGTTTTTCTCTGAAATTATCATGTGCGTTCATTAGAGGAACTGATGATGAAATGTAATGCGTACCGCTACTACGCTGACCCAATTTAAAAGCGAAGAATAAAAAATTAATGTTAAATTTAGTGTCTTAATCACATATTTCTCATGCCAACTAGTGAATTCAAAATGCATTCCTGGTTTACTTCAGTTGACGTAAAACGAAGAAGTAAATCTTGTACATAAGGACATAGAAATTGCTTCACTATGCATACGTTTGTTTAGTCTTCCCTATTGCTAGTTGTGGTAGGAGTAGAGCTGAGATGTAGATTCCTATTAGCAAAGTCAAATCTAAAGTTCGTTTAAGGATTCAATTACGTTTTCTATTACTCGGGAGCAAAAATTTCTAATTTTCAAATGTTTCTATCTACGCTTTGTAGAACTCCTTGGGAACGATGGAAAGACTGTAAGTCGTTTTGTAGGACTTCATGGAAAAGCCGACGCTAAAGCCAAGCAGGGGCAGAGCTAAATCAACCTGTTGTGCCACTCACCCTGAACAGAGCTAAAAACCAAATTGATACCACGTTCAACATGGTAACGAAAAGAACCCTCAGGGCCCTAAACACTGGGAAAAAATGGGAGAATCTTGCTTCAGTCGGACCAATCTCAAGAAATCTAGAGAGATCTGAAGCCATCGCCCGATTCCGTCTGAATGCTGGCCCTGAATATCTGCAAGCTCGCTTACACCGCTTCGGCCTTGCCAACGTCGATACCTGCCCGCTGTGCAACCTCGGAAGAATGAACGAACACCACTTGAGAGTTTGCACAGCTCTCACCCACCCGAATAACGGCATCGTGAATCGCTTACTGGGAGGTTCGGCGACGAACGGTTGAACAACCACCGACGGGAGTTGGCTAAAGTAAAGTAAAGCAAGCTTTGATGATTTAACTTTCGGAATCCTGAACGAATGGAACTTATTTACGACGATGGTGTGGCGGCGGAATATTTTAGCTATCGGTTATGTAAAATAAAAAAAAGTTTCGTCTTAATTTTGTGACATGAAATATAAGTGTATTTGCCAAACGAAAAATCGTTCTTTCGGATCATTCGGAGGGTAAGAAAAAGATTATGGAGTTTTTGAGCGACCATATAATCCTTCCCCCAAAAACATTTGACATGATGAATAAAAAGAAATGTTGTCGCTACATTTTACTATTTTCTGAGTTGCTGGTTTTTGAAATGTCAAAACGATGTTTGGTCTGTCAGACGGATTAGCTGGCCCAGAACCACTCGATCGCCGGTTCCTTAGATAAAAAAAGAAATGATGTAACTAAAAAGGGGGGAATATGCTTCTTCAGATGGTCTACTACTAATCTGATATATAACACTCCACAAAAAATTGTCGAACTAAAATTAAATCAAAAGTATTTCTTCACACTGTGAAAAATATATATGAAATATAATATCAGTTATCCATTATCTCTATTAGAGCGTACAGATTTTTAGGAGGAAAGTTTTAATTTTTTAACGACAAATTATATTTTTTCCAGAAAAAATTGTCTTTAAAATTGAGTGATATTTTTCTAAGTCAAATATATTATTTGATTTAGTATTAAATGTAAATAAATTGTAAAGTGAATTTTAAGAGATATGATTATTCCAATTTCCTAATTTTTGTTGTGAATTTCACAACTACATTCTAGTACGAGTACAATAACTTCTCGGAACTCCGTGAACTCAATGTTCAAAGAACTTATTTACGACGTGATGTGCAAAAAGAATGATTTTTTCTATCCAGTTATGTAAAGTAAAAAAAGTTATCGGTCTTAATTTTGTGACATGAAATATAAGTATTATGCCAAACTCTTGAATGGTTACTTATCAGATCATTTATCGGGTATGATCAAAGATTAATGGAAATTTTCTGAGCGACCTTATAATCCTTGCCTC
The DNA here is from genome assembly GCA_011170035.1 of Teleogryllus occipitalis. NCBI lineage: Eukaryota > Metazoa > Arthropoda > Insecta > Orthoptera > Gryllidae > Teleogryllus > Teleogryllus occipitalis. The sequence goes on along the minus strand of BLKR01001578.1, from coordinate 57,320 downwards.
CAAAAACATTTGACATGTATTGAATAAAAAGAATGTAAATAGTCTTTTACATTTTTTCTATTATATGAGTTTTCTCATTTTTGAAATGCTCAAAACGATGTTTGTACTGTATCTGACTATTACTGATTCCAGAACACTCGATCTGCCTGGTTTCTTAGATATAAAAAAGAAACTGATGTAATCTAGAAAGCTTGGTGAACGTATGCTTGCTTGCAGATAGTCTCATTGCTAATCTGCGTTTTATGAACACTGCACAAAAAATTGTCGAACTGATTCTAGCAATAAAGTGTGAAAATATGCAACTCAAATTTTATATTTTTGACCATCTTAAAGATATATTCTTGGAGAGAATAACCTAGATTGGAATCTTCATTTATTTATTTATGGAGGGATGTATTCAGAGATTTGTATTTCTAAGAAATTCATTTTCATTCAAACAAAAAAAAAAGAAACGTCAACAAATGATTGCCACAATCATTAGCAATAAACAGAAGGAATATGGTTTTAAAACTTGAATGCGACCTAAAATAAGCATATTATCTATCTATTAATGGTTTGAAATCTGGAAGATAGATAATTGTATAAAATGAACACTAAAGAAAACAAAACCAGGAGAGGGAATGTCGTATGAATGAATATATTTCAACGTGCTAACATTATTTGCTGAATAAATTAATAGTGTTTAATAGTAGTAAGCAGAATGTATTATTTTAAACTTTCACAAAGATATTATAGAACTATTAAGTTGCTGTATAAAAGAAACCTGTGGGCACAATTAATGACTACACCGTAAATTTTCCGTGAAAACCTCTGAGGTGTCGTCTCAGCCCTCTTTTATTACAGGTGCTGTATGGGACAGACTCCAACACTGTACCATTTGGGAACGCCTTTTTCAGTGCAGTACAAAGTCTTATCCTTCAAATCGCGTATATACCACAAGCGATTTCATACGTTGCACCAATACCGGAATTAGTTCGCGGTAATTTCATGTTGAAGTATTGAATGTTAATTTTATGTTTTACATTAATATTTCTAATAAAATATTAAATGTTTACGATAAAATATATCAACATTATTTATTAGATCACGCCGAGAAGCAGACGAAACTGCAAAAATCCTACACGTGGGAGTGGCTTTATTATAATATCAGCGACTTGCTGTCCATTTGAAATGTTTAATTTTCAACTGTTCACCGTGTATTTGCTCCGAACAAAATTACATCTGTATGTTTGGGTGGTGTATGGAATTCATGACTTTTTCTCTGACTTCCGTCACGTGAAGCATAGGAACAATCTACAAGACTGGAACTCCAGTAAATGAACTTGACAACCAAAGATTTTTGGCCACCAATTCGGATCTGAAAAGGTTTGTGTTTTTGTTGTGGATAAAGAATTGTTGAAGCCTACTTCTTCAATGCATTTACAAAGGTATGAGGATATGCTACGAGGATTTCGATTAAATAATTTATATTTTTAATTTCCAACGCAGGTAGAAATTCATGCAAAACTAAGCAGCCTCCAGACATGTGAGAAGTATCTATGTTTACCCAGGAACACAAACAAAATCCAAAAACAATGAAACAGTCTCCATTCTGACAGAAAAATGGAAATATTTGATTGTGTTATTCCGCTAATTTTATACAGCACTTACCAATCGAATTCTCAGACATAACATGGCGCGTGAGGTACTTGTCTTCACGATGGAATATGGCATGGTTTTTTGCGTCTTTCTCGGTCCCACCCCGCACGTCTTTCTCGGTCGGAACCGCCCCGCAGGGAAGCCCAGGGGAAGCTCTCAGTTGGTCTCCCGGCATGGGTGGTAGTGTAGTTAGTGTGTGTGTGTGTGTGTCTGTGTCTGTGTCTGTAAAGGGTGAAAATAGGACAAGGAAGAGGAAGGAAAGATGGCGCGTGGTCCATAGCCCGTTTGTTAAGGTACTGTTCCGGCATTCGCGTGATGTTGATCAGAGCAGCCGGCCGCTAGAATCGCCCACTAGGCAGCGACTGAATTCGACATACGAGTGTAGCTAGTGTCGAAAATCCTGCTACCGTCCGGACTCGAACTCTGGGATCTCCCAGTCAGAGGTACTGCAGTGACATGAAGGTTCGAGCTGCTGACCGCCGCCTGGACGCCTTCCGTCGGGGGCACCTCGTACCTACGCGTAGCCGCGCCGAGAGGCGTTCCCCAAGGTTTGATTGATTGTTTTTTTCGTGTTTCCGGGCGCGTCAACGGCCGTTAATGTAGTGCATGTTTTTTTCTCGGGGGACGCCGGTGATCTTCCCCGCTGGATGGCCAGATCCGGCGCCGACCTACCGTCAGCTAGTGGGGTTTCCCCCTAACCAGGACTCTCCCACCAGCGGGACAAGCTCTAAACCCCCGACCGGTCTCTCGGAGTATGTGGTAGTGTAGTGCATGTTAGTGTAAGCGAGTGTGTAAGGGGAGTGAACAGGACAAGGAAAGGGAAGGACAGATTGCGCGCGGTCCGTGACCCGTTGGTAGGGTACTGCTCCTCCATTTGCCTGGTGTTGATCGGAGAAACCACGGAAAACTATCAATCAGAGCAGCCGGCCGCTAGAATTCTCCTCGAGACGACTGAATTTGACCTAACTGAAAAGCTAGTGTCGAAAATCCTGCCGCCGTCAGGACTCGAACCTATGACCTCCCGGTCAGAGGCGCTGCAGAGACATCAGTTGATGCACTGAGCTACCGCTCCCGGTCTTTCTCCAAGACGCGTCGCGTGAACGCTAATTGCGGCCGTTGCTTCTTCGTATTCTTCTTCCCTGGGCGGATCGGACGCTCCGGCGCGGAGCGCGTCACGCGTCCGTGCGCGCGCGTAACGAGACGCACGCGTGCGCGCTCCCCGGCGCCCGGCCGTGCCTGGGACGGCGCGTGCGGGCTGGGATGGCGCGGTGCGTCTGGGCGGGGCCGCGTATCGCCCCGGCCCTCCTCGCGGCCGCTTTCATATCCCGTCCACGAACGCGCGTTTCTTCTCGCCTTTCGCAACCTGGTTAACTGCTCAAATAGTGGAATTCGACCGGAATGGATCGCGAGCGCGCTTTCGCGCCAAGGCTTCGGCGCGTGGAGCGTGTTACGCGATAGGAAACGCGCGAAACGCACCTCTCTCGAAACAGCGACAAATGTTTGTTGAAAAAGCGGGTTGATGGAATTTTAATTAAGAAGTATCTCGTTATGTGGTAGACCACTGCACAAAGGAAGCGGGATTAAATTCTCATTGCGTATGTCATGCGTTTTTTCTCACCCCCGTGACTTTTGAACCAATAAATTTATTCGGTGTTTGATAATCGAAAAAAGAAACAATGTACAACGTTGTATTTTCATTGTGGAATAGGTATTGGCAGTACAAAGGGTTTTAGAAGTGCGTATGGAGAACAAAAAAATATAATATACTACTTGGACCCTTGCCAGCATTCCGCGCTTTGAAAACCATTGTTTTCAACATGAAAACAGCTTCACACTTCGAAATTCCAAACTTCCAAAACTTGAAACATCCGTTTAATTATATTGAGTCAGTAGGCCTACTAAACGTGACTGAACATTTAATATGGCTAGGCGTTTGTTAAGAAACATATTTACACCCGTGCAATTATGTTATATATAATTGTAACATGCACGGTGTAACTAAATACATTTTCCATGCTTTGCCATTCTCCTCGTTTCTGATCATACATGCTAGGAACTAAATAATCCAGTAGAGCTAAATCTCCAAAACGTGTACATCTAAAAAGGTATATATAAGAAACAATTCGTGTGTTTTAACGGTTTTATATTCTAGGGAAATACATAATACGTGATGGTAACATGTGTTGCGGATTGCTTGGCACCTACTGATTTTATAACATGATCTCGAAAATTACACATTTTTCTTCTCAAATATTATTAACGCCTGGGGAAAATTCTATATCCATCAAATTTTATGTGGTTTTGTGTCAATAGTGTATTATGCAAATCAATTAATCAATCGAATTTCTTATTTAATATAATTTTTATAGAGCAATAAGAATATGGTTACTCATATGATTGAGAACGGGGTGAATGAATTACGTGTGTTCAAACTTATATTTGGTGTTTATTACAAGCCGTATATTATCAATTTCAAGAACTTTAACTCCTTTACTTATCTAAGCTTTGAGAATGTAAAAAGGGATATCCAACATTTATGTTTCGTGTGAAAATGCAATATTATATCACTGTTACATCGGAAAGCTGCATTTTTCGCAACGTACGAGTGAATTCGCACTACTAGTTGAAGTCTGTTCTTCAAACTACTTGGAATTTAGTCAGGAACTCCCTCTCCATCAGATATTTGTATAGAAATCTTTTGACCTGCGTCCGTCCGTCACGGTTAGGACACTTCTGGTTCACCAAACGAGACAAAGAAGATGCCACACGATGCGTCTTGGCATCCTGATGGGAAACATCATTTTTTCTGTATTCATCTAGAAAAGTCTCTAAAAACGTATTTTTTGGGATTATTTTAGTCAACTAAAACTCGTAGCTCACGTGATTACTCTCAACAAAACAAATCGATTACTACAATGCACAGCCGTTTCCTTCCAGAAAATTCTCGAATAATTCTAAAAGAATACGTGTGTTTGATGGTTTGAATGCACCTCATACAACGTGGGTGAAAGCCTTTTAATTACTGTACTGTCTTTCCGGAATTTATATGAATCGTTACCGCATTATTCATCAGATTGTCGATTATGAAACCTAATTTTGTAATGAAGCAAATATTTAAATAAGTATTTTAATGGCTACTTTTTAATGTAACTATCAATGCCCGAAAATGGCTGAGCTGGGCAACAGTAATGTGTTCAAAATTTACTTTGTACTAAGAGTTCTAGTTTTCCTAGAAATCTTAGAAGAGAATACGTCATGTGGACCTCATGTCGCTCTTACCCCCAAGCATGGGAATTTATCTAGACCCAGGCATGGAGGACACCTGTAGCTTGCCGGCGAAGTCGGACTACCGACCCAATAACGCCAAATACATACAGTATTATTATTATTATTATTATTATTATTATTATTATTATTATTATTATTATTATTATTATTATTTTAAGAAGACAATTTAATTTCGTTACGAGTTGGATGTATTTTTTTGTATAATGGAGCTTCACTTTTACGGCTGAATTATCCAAAAATCTCATTCGGCGTCTGTCATTAGATAAATACAAAGATGGCTTTGTGATACTAGAAGAAACTCACTGCCTTCTGGGGTGCAGGAAACGCAACAAATTTTCGGAAACGTCTCTGGAATCGCCCTCCGATCTGGCAGCGCCGCCAGTCCCTCTCCCCTCTGCCCTCCTGCAGTGGCTGGCGATCGGACAAGACCCCCCTCTTGTTTCAAGGACACGACGCCTCGGGACCGATGACGTGTTGCTAATGTGAAGCAGTTGCTAATTCGTGCGATAACGACACCGTTTAGGGGGGTCTCCCAGCCCCAAGACAATCTCCCTCCTTCCACTCTCTCCTCCTCTGCGTCCTCTTCTACACACCCTCGGTGCCCGCCAGCCCTTCCCCCCGGGGTAAACCCTCCTTTCCTCCGTCCGTCCGTCCGCCTTCTCAACAGTCCGCAAGCCTCCACCGGCGTGCGGAGATTCTCCGTAAGGGGATTGCATTGTTGTTGGATTTTCTCCACGTAGTAGGCGCGTCGCTTCCTCGCGGCAAATCCAATTTGCCTTCGGATTTCGGGAAAGCGAAGGGGGAGGGGGAGGGGGGAAGAGCGCGCGGGAAAGATCGGGGATTTGAGGCAAGAGGCGATGCAGACGCCGCTGCCGAGCCGGGTGAACGCTGGAAGGGAAGGGCGGGGCAGGAAAGACGGCGGAGGGGTGGGGGTGTTGGCGGGGGCGGGAGTGCGGTGGGAAGATGCCGACGCGGGTGGAATGCCGGGAGAGTATCTGATGATACGAGACGCACCCGGGCGCGCGTATCTCTTTTGGGGGGGCGGGGATATTTTCTGAGACTGCTTTTCTTATTGTGGAAAGCGCTTCACTTGAAATTTATCGTACGTTAACAATTTGTCTGCGTTTTTGTAGTTTTGTTACTTTTGTTGCAGTATGAAGCGAGGTCTTCGCTTAAAGTATTGCGTACCTTATTAACAAATACTGGGAAATTGCACACGAGATTGATTTCTATTTAAATGTCCACTTTCAACCATCACATCTTCTCCAAAATATAAAATGGCTCTTAAATCCTGTTTGTTGAACTGTTTTGTCGCTAATATTCTCAAGTTTGTCATCCATATACTCTATTGAGAGTTTTTACTATTTTTATTGCCTTTTTGTGTATACAAGTACAGAAATCATCAGTTTTATCATAGTTCAAATAAGAATTATGTGGCCTACAGTTATGTAAGACATATGAGGTACAGGGCAAATACGCAAATCATGACACCTACTTGACAGAATATAATTACGTAGCTCTTATTCCTGATTAGACTTCTAATTGTAAGTATGAGACAATTTTAATTGATTTATGCTACAATAACTTGCATTCCATGCACTTTATAATCGAGTTATATTTCACAATTCGAGTGGAATTCACGTCGAAATTCGGTAAGTACATCAATAGCATTCTAGTTTCAACCTCTAACAACTTCTGCTCAATATTTACACATGTAGGCAATAATTTGTTCGTGTTAGAGAAAAATATGTATCGTAATACTTATGAGCTAATTTTAAAATTTTTGATTTTTAAGTACATTTTATTCATGCTAGGGATGAATACAAACAAAATAAATTAAAAATTGTAATTCATAAAACAAAAACTGTTAATATTTATTTACAATAACATTAAAAGAAGATTGTTGGTACCATTAATGCTTCCATTTCTGTAAGTTATAAATGTTCTTAATACACATGAAGAATAGGAAGTCGGACATTTCTATTAGACCGTATTATTCGTATATTCCAAAATACCATTTATTTTTAAAGCTGGATTTGAAAGAATACTAATTCTTTGGATTTCAGCTGGGAATCGATATCGTATCCAAACGCTTATGAAGAATGATGTTACCGCAACAGCAAAGACTGCTCTCCTAGTAATACCGAAGTTTTATTACTTAAGGAACTTCGCCGTTTACTTTTATTATATTAAGGTTCATGTAATTGAGGACAATTAATGTAATTAATTCATGTACTTAAGGTTCATGTAATCAATAATTGTGATTTATGTGCCAAGTGCGTTGTAAGGGCTCTGAAGATCGAGCGGCAACAAAATATCAGAGGAGCTTAGGCCCGAGAGCTTTTGATCACTGAAGATCATTAGAACCAGTTAATGCCCGTGGTATAAGTTATTTTATTTTTTACCTAATTATAATTTTTCAGATTTACTTATTTATTGATTAACTAGACATTAACTTTACTCGGATTGTCTTTTTATATTCCCTTTCTATAATTCCCTCCACAAGATAACATGTAGTATCATTCAACTGTTCTCATATTTCCACGGTAAACACGATCTTCTCAATTCACGTAAGTTATGCACCTTATCGAGCTCCTTGCCGAAAGCGATAACAAGCCATAATGTATTAATAAAAAATAAAAATATTTTTCGAATTATTTATCTTTCAGTCTATCTATATATTTATCTATTTATCTGCTTACTTATCTATCCGCCTATCTCTCTCTCTATCTACCTATCTATCCGGCTATCTATCTATCTATCTATCTATCTATCTATCTATCTATCTATCTATCTATCTATCTATCTATCTATCTATCTATCTACTTATCTATCTATCTATCTATCTCTCGAACTATCTGGATACCTCTCTCTCTATATATATATCTATCTATCTACCTATCTATCTATCTATCTAATTATTCAAGAGGAAAGCCGAAGACGGAATATTTCGCCAGGCGGAGCTGCAGGGCGAGACTGCCTTTCAAACGCGCGGATTCCCAGTGCGAAGGCAGCTTCCGGGAGGACGCGCGTTTGCGGCGCATCCAGAGCGCGACGCGAGGCGACGGAGGCGGGTGGCAGGAGAGACCCGGCGGAGCCTCTGCCAGCGCTCCTAGCGGCCTCCTCGTTGATTGCGCGCCCATCTTCCTCGCAGCGATCGGCAGGCGATGCGTCTCGGTTGAAAATGGGCGCTTTCTATGCGGATTTGCTTACCCGCGCGCCCGCACTGGCGCTCTACTGTCACCGGCGTCTCCTTTTCCTCCGCTCGCCACTCGTTATCTATTGCCACCGACGAAATTCCTTCCCGTTTCTTCCAACGTCTTTGCTACTCAAATCTCGGTTATTACCGGCGGGTTTATTTACCTCAGAAACGGTAGAGTTATTTCTTTCGAATCTCTGATTTTATCTCCTTTCCCTCCTGGCTTCCCTTTGTCGACCAGGTGAGCCCATTGGTGAAACTCTCCAGTGTTTCATAACTTCTTTACCAACGTCTGTGAAGAGGTCAACTGCATACAACATGGTGAGACCAAATGCAACTGATACCGCCGACGTTGTTAACTACGCTGCTATGATCTCCACCATCACCCCCATTAACATCACCACTTTACCCAGCTGAACCCAACTACCACGAGCTTTCTCACTAAATTCAACCCTACTCCCAAACACATCGCCAAAAACTGTCATCATTAATTTCACTAAGATCATTAACAGCACTGCAACTACCACCAAGTCCTCTACTACTAAGTCCTTCACTGCCATTACCAGCACCATCCCACTTTCACCATCAAAACCACCACTGTAACTACCAAAACAAACTTAAACCACTGCCTACCGGCTCAGGGCATCAACTTATGTCACTGCAGTGCCTCTGGCCGGACGGCCTAAGCAATATTACTACCACAATAGTCACCATACACCACACTACACTACCACACATGCCGAGAGACCAGTCGAGGGCTTAGAACTTGTCCCGTCTGGGGCGGTGCCGCACTGGTGGGAGAACTGGTTGAGATGGTTGAGAAAACTTCGCTAGTCGACGGTAGGTCGGCGCCAGATCTCGCCATCCAGCGGGGGAAGACCACCACTATCTCCTGAGGGGGGAATGCACTACACTTACGGGACCTACTTAATGACCTCAATAGTTGACGCACCCGGAATCACTAACAATCAAACCGGGAGCGGTAGCTCAGTGCATCAACTGATGTCACTGCAGCGCCTCTGACCGGGAGGTCCAAGGTTCGAGTCCTGACTGCGGCAGGATTTTCGACACTAGCTAGGTCGAATTCAGTCGCTGTCTGGAGGAGAATTCTGGCGGGCGGCTGCTCTGATCGGTAGTTTTCCGTGGTTTCTCTGATCAACACCAGGCGAATGCCGCAGCAGTACCCTATCAAACGGACCGCGCGCGATCTTTCCTTCCTCTTCCTTGTCCTATCCTCTCCCTTTACACACACTTACACTAACATACACTACACTACCACATTCTGGGAGACCGGTCGGGAGCTTAGAGCTTGTCGCGGCTGAGGCGTGCTCCGCTGGTGGGAGAGTCCTGGTTAGGGGGAAACCCCACTAGCCGACGGTAGGTCGGCGCCGGATCTCACATCCAGCGGGGAAAGATCACCGCCAGCTCCCGGGGAAAACATGCACTACACTAACGGGAGTAATGACCAAAGCAGTTGACGTGCCCGGAAACACGAACAAATCAATCAATCAAAACTAACAATCAATGCATCCGTCGCCGTATCCGAATCCCCCCTCCCGCCAGAAAGACCACCACTGCCCTCACTAACACCACCACCTTCTCCTCCATCGCGGCCCTCGCTTCGCCCTCGCAGCCCGTCCTCAGCCCGTCCTCGCCCCGCCCGCCCTTCTGCTCGCGCGGGAGGCCAGGCTTTCTCCCCAGATTTGATTTTCGTTCGCCCCAATGCGATGAAGGATTGTTGATCGCACCGCCCGGGGCGAAATTGGGCGAGCGGCAAAGCGCCCGAATCTCTTCTTGGCCCGCTGCTCAATTTACCTCCGCGCCCGGGACCGACCGGGGCCAACGCGATCTGCAACTCGGGAAGATGAGGGGAAATTCCTCGCAGATTGTAGGCGGGATAGAGGAACCTCTTACGAGAATCAGTGCGTACGTCGAAGCGATATCTAATATTATTATGCAGATTCTTTCTGTTGCTTTCTTTGTGTACTTCAGTGCAAATTATGTTGGTTATGAAATTTAGACTCAAGATTGCAGTTATTGAGCTTTCCATTTATTTGGAAAATGACGTGGAGAAAGGAATATTCTTCTCGTGTTTGTTGTCATTCCTTATAGAGTTTTCGAATACAAGTCATTCAATTTGGAAATAGAAAACGAAGCACAATTACCCACTATGACAATGTTTGTGATGAGAGGCATATATTTTTCAAATATACAAATACATCGATTTACTAATCGAGAGAATAGTTTCGTATATATTCTACATCAGAATATTATCATAGGAATATTAAACGTACGATTTTCTCTTTTCAAACAAATTGAATCATTTCGTTTGCATGTAAATCATTCTTCCATTTTCGAATTTTATTACATCATACTTATACCAATTACGTTACATTTACTCGTAAAGACATTACTACGCGTGTTCTCCACAGATATAGATTCATTTTCATCCCCAAACCCGCCCTATGCAAAACGTTTACCCCTCGTCCTTGTCTTGGAGACTGGCGGCCTGAAAACAAGCACGAAAATCAAGTCAGAAAGGAATAGAACGTTCTTGAATGAGGACGTTTAGTTGAGTCAAGGGTTTTGGGGGCAGAGATGAAAGAGAACGTTTAGCAGACGTGTGTAATGAGTAGAGTATTTGAAGTAAACATGGAATGTTGTATTGGCGGAGTATTAACTGAGGACAGTACTGAGAAAAATTGAATGCACTAAAATATTGGGGAGGGTGAATACAGTGAATAGTCTGTATGGGATTGGAAACGAAAGAATGATCTACGTTATTTTAAAATGTGAGGAAGACTTACGAAGATGTCGTTATTTAACATTGTGGATGTATCCAGACGTTTCTCTATCTCCATTTCAGAAAACTTTGTATAAGTTAATTTTTGATTATGAATAAATGTTATCTAATATTTTGATTTTGAGTGTTTTAATTTAAGTTTTTAGTATGTTGCATTATTGAGATCTATGACATGTAATATGAAATCATCAGCCCTGAATAAATATTAAATGGATATTTTTACTTTCCCCTATTAAGTAGATTCATTCTATTTTTGATTGAAAGAAAAAGTAAAAACCATCTTAGTTCGCCATAAAACTGGCCCATTTTACTTGGCGTGATGTTCACATATGCTCTTGCTAGTCATGTGGCTGATAACGAATGTAGTTCTATAGAACGAGACGAAAATTTATTCACCGTTTCAGAACACTCTCTAATCTTTGTATCTCGTCTCGGCGCCTTGCCTCCGACCCAACTAGCGTTGCCCCTCCACAGTTTGCATTTGAGTGTTATTGCGTGGCGTCGTGCAGCGGGGCGGAGCACGAGGGCGGCGCCGGCGGCAGTCACTGCCACGCCCACTGCAGCAAACGTGTCGAGGAGGCAGGGCAGGTCAGGTCAGATAGCAGGCTCCTTGCTGGATATCAGTTTCAGGCCTGGAGGAATTCAACATTTGGTCGCATTATGCGTAGTTTTTCTCTTTTATAGCTTCGATACGAAGATCCTTCTTTATTATTCTCACTATGATATTATTTTCTTGACCAGAAAATGTCTTTGGGCATTCTCGTCTGGGTTCCAGTTCATTCCTCTCTTCACTGATGTGTCGTGAGATTATGTCACTCACTGTGCTTTCTCCATTATTCGCATTTAGCAAATTTTTCAGCAAGATTTTCCCTTTGCGTGCTGGTAAATAACCAGCTGACGCTGCTGAAAGTGGTGTTCATTCCCTCTGTGACTCATTTCGCTTAAAGTTCACAGTAATCTGGTTCATTGACTGACAGGTGACCTTGAATGTGCAGCATGGGGGAAAGTTTCAACGTTCTTTTCGGAGATCAAAAGATCCGTTACCACGTTACCCCAAGGGCCGTTCCAATAGTTTTGTTCAAGCAAAGTTTCTGCGTCGGTGATTAATTTTTTTTTAAGTAATAAATACATATTTTTGACAGTATTTGAAATGTTTACGCATATAAGAACATTAAATTCTTCAAATTCGTACGCTAACTATTGATTATGTGGTTTTCTGAGGAACATTTAAGCAATATTTGGTTAAATTAATAAATGCCCGAATAGTTTTGTGAGTCACTATCTATAGTGTTGATGTTCTTATATTTTATGTTTTACCACGAGCCATGTTTTACCATTTATCCACTTTTTCCTTGCCAGGACCCGGCAATATTTTTTTCTGTCGAAAAATAGCAGATCTCCGGCGGACGATTTTAATACATTTTCTCTTTATGAATAAAGTGGAGAAGTAAACAAGTGATAATATAATAATATATTTGAACATAAACTAGTACATTATGAAACGATGATGTAACGATGAACATTAATACACGAGTGCGATATTACGATACGAGCGACTAATGAGCGAGTAACGTAAACGTCATACAAACGTATTAATACCCATTATATCCAGTTACATACAGTACTTTTTCTACGACTTTGGTAACTTTTATAAGGTAAACTTTTACATTGAATCGTTTTCTAGCAGTAGAAATACAAAATCCAGTCAAGGCCACCTAGCGGACAGCTCCCTACCCTGCCGCAGGTGGCTTTGATTTACCACTGCTCTAGTCAGATAGGATCAAAATGAAATTACGATCCAATTTATTTTAAATAGTATTCCTCGCAAAAATTGCTAATAATAAAAGAAATTAAAACTAACAGGCATAATATAATATTATAGATATAAGCTTTATTACTCAATTGGGCAGATGTTGCCCGGTGGCAGAATGCAGAAACATGAAAGTACAATTACAATTACAAATAAAAACAATAGCAGTATAAAAAACTACAAATTATCATAATCTAGCATTATAATTACCTAGCCTCCACATCAAATTGTCAATACCTACTGACACTTGTTACACATACTACACATGAAAATACACTAATCTTTAGATAATTAATCTTACGTATTACATTAATATGCGTGCATACAAACATACACGCGTACATACATATACAGTTCTAGGAACTCTCGCATACATACACGCCTGCATCTATTTAACCTATAATATTTATAATAATTATTACATTTCTAACACTCGTTAACAAATCAATAATTACCAACGTATGTCAGAATAGCCTAAAAAAGATGTTTTAGACGAGGAAACTAAACAAAAAGAAATGAAATCATTTCACTTCACTGCACGGCATATCCCTTTACCTAAATATGTACAAATTAACTAGAATATAATGCAATTTTAGAGATACGATCGAACTAAACATTTACTAGAACGATTATCAATGATTAATTAAGTATGAATACCTGTTTTGTAAACTTCTCTGTGATTGGTCAAAAATCTGAATCATAATAAAATCTGTGCCGTAATGAGTACCATTATGCAATGGGTTGCTGCCATCAAATGACATAATCAAACAATGTGAATAGAAAAATGTGAGATTAGAATTGTACCATATATTTACGACATATTCCCACTATTACTTAATAGCGACAATATTTGGGTAATTGATTCTGACATTATGTCGCATGAACATTGAAAATGAAAAAAAAAACAACAAATTAAATATTAAATATATTCTTAACTTAGATACTGTGTACGTACAGCTGTGTTACTTGTACGCATTGCATTGCTATCGGCATCATGTGACGCGACTGCGACGATACTGCGCATGCGCCTCCGATCACAGCGATCAATGCAAAAATCGATAGAAGCACTACCAGACTCGCGAGAGCGGAAGTCTGGTCGGGTCGGGAAAGGCAAGCCACCGCCACGAGTCTGTTGAAACGGACTAGTAGAACAGCCACTGGACTCATTGTATTGCTAAAAAAGAGGTAAGAGATGATTCTGCATTTGGATTATGTAAATAGGAAATTATTTACTATGATTTGTTATAAAAGTTATTTGGAAATATCTTAAAAACAACGTTAGATCTGCGTATGGCATACGAACGACACGTGGTGGCCATGATTGTGCCATGACCAATACAAAATGTTTGTTGGTTTTTTCAGCTGTTGAGTTCAGAACTGTACTTGTAGAGTGACCATCGGTTCAGAATACAAATTTTGAGCACAATTATAGGAGACATGAAAATAATGTGTGCAGCAATGATTTGAAGGATTACTGCTTTTCGAATCGTTCACAACGCAATCTATGATGCACCCTGTTGATCTACGTGAATCCACGTGCATCGGCTTTGTTCCTGTCGTGGGAGCCGCCAGCCCAACATTTTTAGTAAGTAAATAGTAATAGTGCGGGAATAACTTCGCGATATTTCGCACTCCCTTCGTAATGCTTCGCATGTTATTAGTAGGAATAAAAAAGATAGCCGTGGATGCAAATGAAAAACAAACCCGAGAAATCGTGTTTGACGCACGGGGAGATTAAAATATTTCATTTTACGTTGTGAAAAAATAGGTACTATTATGGACGGAGAAAAAGTTAACTGATTCTCGCAAGGGTAAGCACGCGGTCTTTTCTGGTCTGGAAGCAAAGGGAGCGTTCCAGCCAAGGTCACCCATTGAACGGTTTTTCTTAGCTGACTGGTAGGGGAGTCAGAATTTCTGTGTATAACCAGGACAGTGAAATGCAACTGATTGTTAAAATCTTAATGGATAAACTTATTAGTGGAAAACGTTGATAGAATGTTATATTAAAACTAGAAAGATTTCTTTATTCTCCGCCAACCCTTCAATAATTGTACGAATATTATGAATAGTATTTATATTGAATTTATTATTACCTATTATGTTTTTCAAACTTATTATAGTAATTATTAATTTTAGTAGGGTTTATTCTGGTGTATTATTGAAAATGTATTATGACTGGTAAGTTACTATTTAATTAATAAATATAGTGAAAACTTAGGCCAGTAAGAAATATTGAACAATTTCCTTTGGTATTCCTACAGTTTATTGAATGTGAAAGGGATTGATCGTGTGCGTTTTGTTCAATGGACGAATTTTTTCAGAGTATGGAGTGTTCGGTAAGTTTAGGGTTTCATTATTTGTGCTGTAGGGTGTTAATCATTTGTAATTATTCTACGAATTGGACGTGTTTCATTTTGGAGTATATACCAGATTTTTACCACAATTTGTCTACGCTTTATCATTTTTGTATTTATTTTTATTATCAGTTGCATTAACTTCTTGATAATGAGCGTCAAACCCTATAGGTTAATACTTACAGATTACAATGTACATTCAGATTTAACAAGTATCATACTTTCATTTTACTATTACAAAAATGAGTATAACACTTATCTTGTCCATTACGTTATATTATTCATGTTCTTACTCTTTAAAGTGCACTTAGGAACGAAGTATTTGACTGTAATGTCAGGTTAGATCTAATTAAAAATATGAATACCTTTGAAAGATTAATTTACCTTTTACACCTTACTTATATTAATTTACCTTGATGACTAATTTTCTCAGAACTTTCTTCCCCCACATAAACTGGTGTCTTGTCTGCAATTACTTCAATCAAATAATATAGTTTGGGGCACAGATATACTACTTTTAGAAAATAAATAAACATTATCAAAAATTATATTCCAGTAACAATAAATTTCTAGGAACCGAATCTAAAAATATCAATAAAATATCAATAAAAGGAAAAATATCAATAAAAGGTACTAGAAGTCTTATATTATAGATCGTTTTTCATAATAATTAAGTAGTATTAATCATGACGTACTTAAAAGTGAAGAACCTGGGTCACACCTTAGACGGTGCGCTTATCATAGAGCCCTTAACCTCAATTATTAAACATGTAAACTGGGTACGTATTCTTCTCAAATAAATTATGCAGTGTATATTCATTCTATCGCTGGGTTTCGATGCTCTTTATGTTTAACACCAACGTAGAAATTAATTTTGCACGCGAAAGAACCATTGCCGAAAGTAATGTAGAAAATTAAACGAGTCGTGCTCTGTATCTTTCACGACCACGTTGGTTGAACAAAAGGAAATCTGCATAGGTCTTAATCGCAGACTACGTCATGCCACCCCCTCTTCCATGACCATCATCGCCATTACTTCTTCGCCCTGGTCCCCATCTTGTCCATCACTGCGCGAAGGGGACCTTGGTTGCCCGCTCACCGTAGGAATTCTGGTTTCCTGACCAGGATGCTCCAACGACCGTGGCTAGCTGCCTTCGTTTCGGTAGGCCATTAGCTGCTAATTTTTCGTAATTTAAACCCAGTAATTTTATTGTGAAGAGTGTTCGTTTTATTGCTCGTTATTGCAAGATGTTATGACTCACTTCTCACCATCTCGTGGGTAACGTCATAATGACATCGCGTAGATGTTGAGATCACGTTGAATGCTTTCTTTCGTGTTAAGTGACACAGTAATACTTGGTGGTGTAGCATATTCATTTAAAAAGTCCCTTTTTATGGTTATTTTTGTTTTACGCTCTATAAAATTCAAGACACTATTTGGATGAAAGAAAAATATAAAGTGTTGGTACAAAGCATTCCGTTTAATGTACACAAATACAGGGAAATAAAAGGAACATTTCCGAACACAGTGATGGTAAGTGGTGTATGCTTATTATTTACCTCGTAAAAGATGGTAATGACGTATAATTATACATATCATTTCTTGAAGATAACCACAATACACTCCCTTATACACAAAGTTCGTAATTATTTGTCTTAATATTGTATTAAGTAAAGTAAATGTAATCATTTAAAATAATTGTTTATCCAAGGGCTCGTTTCTAATGCAGTTTTAAATGATATTGTCTTAGTTAAATCAGCGTATATACCAACCATTGAACGGGTTTTAACTGTGAATGTTTGAACAGTGACACTTTAAATATTTAATTATTGTTTCATTTAATATTCATGCAGTGTTATACTTAAAGAATTAATATTTTTCCATTCTTCGTGTTCCAAACGTTCAAAACAGATTAAAAAGTTTTTAGACAGCCACCAGTAAGGTCAATTATTTTTAGGGCATATACAGCGAGCTTAAAGTTCCATTTTTAGCACTAGTGCTAAACGTGAGACGATACTAAAATGTTGAGATAAAATGTGAATGCAACAACGAAAACAAAATACTTTTGCCTGACCTCATTACCTATTATTGACTTTTTTCTACGACTTATGGTAACGTTTATAAATTTAACTTTTACATTGATTTGTTCCGTAGCGGTTGACAAACAGGATTCAGCCACGGCCACCTAGCGTACAGCATTGTACCGTACACAGTCACAGGTGGCTTTGGTTTGATTCAACAGTCTACCTGCGATAAAATACAAAAGTTGCGGCAAAAATTAGGACGTCACCATTTTCGCTTTTCTCTAATTTCTGGAGGTGTCATCTCCACCACTGATTCACTAGACATTTGGAGCTAAAGGATTTATCGGTTTTTAAAGACAACCACACACTGTTACCTACAATATCCATTGCGCTAGTCAAATACGATCAATGTGAAATTACGATCCAATTTATTTGAAATAAAATTCCTCGGAAAAGATGACTAACCGTAAAATAAATTAAAACTGGCCACCATAATATACTATTAAATGCAATTGTAATGTTCACAATCGAACTAAACATTTACTAGAAAGATTCTTAATGATTAATTGTCAATACTTGGTCTGTAAACTGTGATTGATTAAGAACCTGTATCATAATGAAATCTGTATCGTAATGCGTATGCCGCAACGGGTTGCATTCATTAAATGACAGAATTATACAATGGGAGTAGAGAAATAAATGTTATATTGCTCATAGGATTGCGCCACTGTACCTATCGGCCTCGTGTCCCAACATTTTGTACTCGCGAAATAAAATGCCGCTTTCACCACGCGCATTATAAATAACTATTTTGTTTCAGAATATTACTGTTCTTACGTGTTGACGCAATAACTGCCTAATAATTGTGTTGCCATGATCAAGAACGCGACCTTCGTGGGCCTGAATTTACATATGTGCCCTGCAGCGGCCAAACAAATTTGAGGTTGACCCAAAACAAGTTAGAATAACTCCTGTTCAAACATGGTGAGTGTACTACGTAACAAAGTGAAAATTCTGAAGCTATGATCAAAATAAAGTGTTTTTGGCTGGGTCGTGTACAGCCTCGTACAGTAGGGAAACCAGTAAGCGGAAAGGTAATTACTTTCAATAATTCGGTTAACCCGGGAGTGCTCGCAATAGATAGCGAGATCGAAGCCACGGCAATTTTGTGTTTCTGAATTATTGCGATGCATTAGTCGCCTGATATTTCATTTATTCCTTCATTGTACGTTTCTGAAAACGCCTGGCTTTCTATTTTAATTCTTTTGCTGAATCATTTACTGTGATCATGTTGAAACTTGACTGCTGCGCTGCGCGATGTCAGACGGATCGTGTGCTCTGGATCAGTGCATTGAGAGCTCCTGGTCTAAGCGATACGTATCAGGACATTATTTTCAGCCGTGTCTATGACAAGTACCTATTCAGAAAATGTAATAATTTCTCTTATTTAGGATCAACTGTCCCAACTTCTTCCCAAAAAAAGAAAATGTGCAGGAAATGTCTGCAGGGAAATGGAAAAAAATGCGAACCTTGCAAAAGTTTCTTTTCAAAATGTTCGGAAACTCCACCGAATTGTTAGAACATAGTACTCTAAATAGAGCTGTAGGTCATCGATGATGACATGGTGTATACTAGGGCAAGGTATTTTATAAATATTACATTTTTAGAGCGATTGAACAATCTTAACCTGCGTTACCAAGCACTCGAAAATGTACACATAAAAATAACGTTCCTTGTATCAATATATTGACATTTGTTGTCGTACGAGAAGAAACTTCGTAGTATACTAACTTTGTTCATATAAATTAAACGTATCCATCCAATAAAGAAGAGACTATCTATATATTTAAAAAAATAAGGTATTTTGCCATGGCTTCGTTTAGAGCTTCTACTGAACCGATTGTAGTATTTTTTCCTTTAAATGAAAGAATGGGATTCCTAGATGTGTTATCAGATATTGTTTGTGTTGATTCACCAACATTTAGTGTGTAAATTAATTAATAAAATATTTCTTTAATAGTACGCTTATCAATAGTCAATTGTTTTCTCCCAAAGGGTGGCTGTTTCAAAATCGATATATATGAGTCGATATATGCTTCATGGTGGCGCTGTTTGATGTTTTGTTTCGATTGTTGAGATTTGTTTACAATTCGTCAAGGTTTTGTTTCAGTGTAATTATTGTGTTGTGGCGTTGACAGTTTGCATGTATTTGCTTTTGTGGTGTATTTTGTAGAGAACATTCGGACAGTGTGTTTTGCTCGGTTGTACTAAAGTAGTGAAGTTGTTCACAGGTTATGTCGAATTCCGAATCGTTGCCCACGCGCCCCAAAAGACGCAAACGTACATTAACTGGACGCGGGGAAAGAGAAAGTCAGCGTAAGTGTCGTGATAGTGAGGTCATTTCGTTTTCTGCTGAGTCGTTGTCTATGAAATGTCAGTTTTGTTCTGCTTTGCACTTCGCATGTGAGAGAAATTCTGCAAACGAGTTTACTCTGTGTTGCTTAAATGGGAAAATAAGTTTACCTTCAATCAATATGCCAGAAGAAATCAAAATTGTTTATAGGACATGATGATATATCAAACAACTTTAGAAATAATATCCGTCAATATAATAGTGCTCTTTCTTTTGTGCAATTTGGCGCCGATATTGCATTGCCACCTGGCCATGGGCCATACGTGTTCAAAATTTTGGGAACTCGCATCACAGAATATCTTCGTTATACCCTGAAGATCCAAACAATGCAACGTATTGTGAACATTAGTCTGGGCACAGTATTTTACATTTATCTCAGATCTCACCGTCAAATTTTGACGGGTTTTCACTAGTCTGATTTATTTTGATTACTGAAAGTTAATTTGTTTTCGTTGAATTCGAAGCCTTTGAAATTTTGGGTCTTTGCGCGCATCATGCAATGCTATCTTCGCCTTGTGCATTTCATGTCGACAATGTTGTGTGTGGTGCGTAAATATATATTAAAGAAAAGAGATATTTTAAAAACAATGAAATTGCCTAGCTTGTCTATTCTCATAATCAGAGAGTCGCAGAAAAATATATCGATAGAAGAATTTAATGTATCATTCATTACATTAGTAGTTTTAACTATGGTCAGTATAATGAATAATGTTCTAAAAGTTTACGTGCTTGAATTCACCAGCCAATCTATTCGTGTTGTGTAGAGCTATTGTATGTGATCACCTCTTTTGGTGACTTTGAAACACTTCCTAAACCCTTTTTAGGTATTTAACCCCTCCCAACACGTTGTTTTGATATGTCATTACAAAATTAGGTTTACTTATTGTTGATTTATTGATTAATGTTTCTGGGAACGTAAACTGCTGAGACCATTAGACCCGTAAGTGTAGTGCATGCTTTGAACACGGGAGATGTCGGTCTGCCCTCGCTGGATGGTGAGATCCGGCGTCACGATATACGTTGGCTTGCGTTTGTCGGCTTGCCTTTCCCCAACCAGGTAACTCCCACTAACGCGGTACGCACGCTCAGAGAGTCGGGAGAGAGTGAATTCCCTACGGCCTAGGTCTTGAGAGACAAGCGACCCTAAGGTCGAATTCTAATCTGACAGCTGAAGCCCCTTTCCTTCAATGCCCGGCTACCACAACTAAATCGCGTGCCACAGGAATAGAGAATTTAAAACAAACTTGCAGATGCATTCATTTCATTAAGAGCATCTCGCATTTCGCAGCCAATTGCATTAAATTCACAGAAATTCCGTGTGATAAACGAGTTTTTTTTCCCTGCAGGTCATGAAACACCATTCTGTTTCCGCGTTGACGAGGTTCCGTTTTATACTGTGTAAAATGCCATTTGACTTCAGGGGTTGGAGAAATTTACCGGTTAAGGCAGGTTTCTGGCTTATACAGGTTCCGATTTGGACAGATTTTACTACATTTACAATGCACAGGATGTTGAAACTTTCAATTTTTCAAAGTTAATTCTATTTACAAAAACTATCTATTCTTTTATAATTTTAAATATATTTTTGTTGGCTTGTGGCCATTTTATACCTTTGCGTTACTCTTAAAGATTCTTCTTTCTTCCCAACATAATACTGTTAAAGATTGCAATATCTACGTTCCATTCATTTTTATTTCATTTACAACTGCACTCTTTGATTATTCTCAGTCGATAAAAACATGCTCTTAATAATTTGACCATGGAATATTAATGCTCTTAAAATTCAGGGGTTAAAGAGAAATGTTAAGTTTGGCGTAGTGTTAAATTACTGTTGTACATTGCTTACAATAGCAAAAAAGGATTTTTACATTGTCTTTTGTAGTCTGTCGTTCACTCTCCCACTTTTCATGAGTTATTTTTTTGGAGTTGCCGTCTTATTTCGTTTAGGGGCATGGAATGTCTTGTCCGTCCCAAATCGATAAGAGGAGGTTATAACTTCGCACATGAAACAGAAAGATAACCAATGAGCGTACAGAGTCCTCGTAGCTCGTGATGTAATGGAAATGTGAAAATTGCCAGATGCCGTACACAATTATTTTCTCATTGAGGCACAACGATAAATGCAGTGTGTCGCAATATTTCATCAGCTTTGTGACTTGTAATATTTATGTGGACTCTTTCCTACTCATCCTGTTTTACTACAACTGTTTTACTACACTCCATGATATGTACTTTTCATTCAGTAATCATTCTAACAATTAGTTCTTCCCCTTGCATCATCCCAAACGCCCATCAAATGTTGTGACACTATTTTAAAAACTGAGTCATAAGATAGTATTTTGTTGCTTAAAATAATGAAAAATGAAGTACCTACTATAAGACAAATAGATACCGTTTAAAAAAGTAATACGTAAATTAAACCGAAAATATCTTGCAACTCTTAAAGACAAAAGATATTTGCATCATTCTGATAGAAAATATATTTCGTCGCGAGAAAACCTAATAACTGAATATGTCAGTGTGAGTCATCTTGAAGAATCCTATTTATCGTTCTCACCTCATTCTCAATTTTGTTCTTTTTCCGCCCTTTCTTTCGACTGGCTTTCAACAGGATCCATCTTCCGATATTCCCCCCCCCCTTGGTGCCCATCCTCTTGGGAGCGATGCCTTGAAGACGCTTCAAACGACCGGAAACCCGGTCAGACGGGGCTCCTTAATTGCCTGTTTAATTGTTCGGACGGAAGCTGTCTGGGGAGGGGGAAGTGCGGGTGGGTGCGTGAGCGGGCAGGCGGGCGGGCGGACGACCGGGTGGAAAGGCGAGCGGGCGCTCAGGCGAACCGGGAGCTGACAGGGGAGGGGATGGGTAGGAGGCCAAGTGGGTGGGCGGGCAGACAGCCGTGAAGGGGAGTGAGTGGTAGGCTGGCGACCAAGCCATCAAGAGAGAAGCCGGAGGGAGCGAGTTGGTGAATGGATGGTTGGGTGGGAGGGTGGAAATGCGAGTAGCCCAGGAGATAGATAGGTGGGTGATATAGCAAGAGAATGGGTGGATAAGAGGGTGGGTTGGTGGACACGATGGGCGCCAGGCAGGTGGTAGGGTGGTTGGCTGGAGCATCTGAGGGAGGGGGGATGATGGTGAGGTGGGGCGGATCGGTATGTAAAGGGTGGTTACGCGGGCCAAGGGACGAATAGGAGCGTGGGAGGGCGGGGTGTAGGCAGGAAAGTGTGCGGGGGCGAGCAAATGTACGTGCTTTCGGGTGGGCAAGCGAGCGGGCGAGAAGGTGGGCACGCGATGGGGGAGTAAGCGAGAGAACTGGCGAGCGATCGGGAAAGCTGCCGAGCTGGTGGGCGAACGGACGGACGAGTACAGTTGTGGCAGCGAAGGGCCGGCTAGGGCCGTCTCCCAGGTCCCAGCGCCAATTAACCCACGGTGGGTAAGCGGGCGGTGGGTGGGAGGGTTGCAGATGCGTGGATGGGGCGCCCCTCGTAGCGGGAGGTTCCATTTCCTGCGAATGCTGCGCAGCCCATGCTAAATCATCTTGTTTTCCTCTTGAGCACGAGGCTGGTAAAGGAGCTGCAAAATTATAACTTCATTAAGGTACTCATCTACTCAAAGGGGATAAATCTTTAATCATTGCATTTAAGTAATTCTTGGTAAACTCTTTTAGTATCTATAGAACTACTAAACAAAAAATTAAAAATTTCAATTGAAATTAATTTTTTTTAAATGTAGGTATTTTCTGTGAACCTCAGATATAGGGACGAATTTTATCCAGCATAAAATGACTAGATACGCCATGAAATATGCAGTAAAAAGATAAAATATGAAATAAATGTGAAGTTAAAATTAAAGAAATTATGGAAAAACACTTTTAGAAATTACTTTTGATAATAACTTTTCATTATTTTTATTAACAATGTAATTGATTTTCAGATTTTCTTGATTACATGTATGACTGGGTGTTGAGGATATTTTTAAGATTATGCACTATCCTCACCCACGCTAGTGATTGGTGATAATTAAAATAATTATTTGATGCAAATTTAATTAATTTGTGCTACTAAAATCCATTTGCTCAAATGTAAATGAAAGCAATTCAAGTCACATTACTTGAGAGAGACAGAGAAAAATGTTTTCCCCAGAGCAGTTTAATAGAACTAACCTTCCACAACCACATTCATTGATATATTTCGGTGTTTCTCTTGATACAGAACTTACGTGGAAATAAGATACAATGTGTCAACGGAAAGAACTCCAGTTAAAATTCAAAAAACTGTTTTGGTTGTTAGGTAGAAACTGTGTTAGCTTTAGACAATAAATTACTCATTTATAAATCATTCTTAAAGCCTGTTTGGACTTGCGTCAAACAGCTCATGGGCATCAGTAGTATATCCAATATTAAAATCATTCAAAGATTTCAGTACAAAGTATTAAGTAACATTGCCAATGCCCCCTGGCATTTTCTAAATGATGTAATCCACTCTAATTTAAAATACCTACAGTTAACGAAGAAATAATAAAAAAGTTAGTTGTAAATATATTAAAAAATTAGAATGTTATACAAATATTTTAGCCATTCATTTGTTAGATAATAGTTTGGATATAAGACGTCTTAAAAAATTTAAATCTTTAGATTATATTTTGAAGTATTTTGAATATAATTTCACCGCGCGATACCTTCACTGCACTGCTCTGCACTGTAATGCACAACACTTAACTGTAATGTCATTCTACCTGCACTTGATAACACAACACTCCACATAAATGGTAATATATTATTATTATTATTATTATTATTATTATTATTATTATGAAGAAGAAGAAAAAGAATACTGATGCAACTAACAAAATAGTATTGATTGAACAGTAGAAACGTATCAGTAAAACATTGATACAAAATATACATCAAGGGCTAGGAAATTAATTTATTTTTAAATTTGCTCAAGCTTTGAGGAAAGGGTTCGAAGATTGTCACAAACAAACAGTTCCAATTTCTAATAGTTCGCATAGTGAATGAAAAATTTCCAACGTCCGTTTTCTGTATTATTGTCTTAATTTTGTGCACGTGATCCACTCTACCAAAGTATGGAGGTTTTCCTAAACGACTGTGAATTTCATTCCAAGCAGGATAACCTGTGTATGCTTTGTACAGAGCAGTAACTTAATGCGCCTTTATTTATGAGTGACTCCCATACTCCTCTTTTTTTTTGTACCTCTGAATGTAAATTATAAGGCTCTGCGCTGGACTTTTTCTGGATTATCTTGTTGCAAATATGCAAGGAATATTAAACGGCCATGTCTTTAAAAATCAACTTCTCTTTATTATACTATAACTTTTATTATTAAAATGGATTAAAATATGACATGTTCAAAAACACAAAAATAGCCTAGAACATAGTGATTCTTTTGTGCAATTAAAAGATATCAGTCAACGTAATCATGTGCGATGATACATTGAGTGGGGTGTTGGAAAATAAATGGGGGTGTTTGTTCCATTTTAAGTCCATAAACCGGGAGCGGTAGCTCAGTGCATCAACTGATATCACTGTAGCGCCTCTGACCGGGAGGTCCTAGGTTAGAGTCCTGACGTCGGTAGGATTTTCGACACTAGCTTTTCAGCTAATAAACCGACGACCCTAGCAAACGGACCACTCGCGATCTTTCCTTCCTTGTCCTTTTCTGTCCCTTTACACATACACTTACACTAACATGCGCTAGACTAACACTTATTCCGGGAGACAGGTCGGGAGCTTAGAGCTTGTCCAGGCTGGGACGGTGCCCCGCTGGTGGGAGAGTTCTGGTTAGGAGGAAACCCCACTAGCCGACCGTAGGTCGGCGCCGGATCTCGCCATCCAGCGGGGGAAGATCACCGCCATCTCCCGAGATGCGTGCACTAAACTTACGGGACTAATGACAAAAGCAGTTTACGCGCCCGGAAACACAAAAAATCAATCAAGTCCATAAGCCATGATGGTCTTGTTATATCGAAGGAAAACCACCTAAAATTCCCTCAGATTGCACAGGCGAAATGTGCAGCGTGATGAAGAGAATGACGCAAAACAACTATATTGCTGTGAATTGCTGCTACTCTACAACGTGCTTAAACCCGTTTATTAAAAATAAAATAAAATTTTAAAAAATCTAGTTTTTTGCAACAAAATATCGATGTGAAGAAAACATGGAAAGCAAAATATAGATGTTAATTTATCGATGTTTCTGGTGGAAAACATTGATGTTTTAAAAGCATCGATGTTTTTCCATCTCTAGGCGCAGAGCGGCGGAGTGAGTCGGGGCGCACAGGAACGGGATGGATGGATTGACTAGTCATTCCGGGCGCGACAACTACTAAGGCCAATAGTCCAGTTAGTGAAGTGTTTTACTCGGGAGGTGTTTTGCATGCTTTTTGCTTGGGAGGTGGCAATGATCTTCACCCGCTGGATATTGGGATCCGACCCCAACCTTCCGTCAGCTAGCAGGGTTTTCCGTAACCTGGTACCTCTTTTCAGTGGGTCACAGCCCCAGCTGGGACAAGGTCAAAGTTCCCGTACCGGTCTCCCGGCATATGTGTAGTGTGTGTGTGTGTGTGTGTGTGTGTGTGTGTGTGTGTGTGTGTGTGTGTGTGTAAGGGGTGAGGTTGGGTCAAGGAATGGGAAGGAAAGGTCGCGCGCGGTCCGTGGCCCATTTGGTAGGGTACTCTTCGAGCATTCGCCTGGTGTTCGGAGAAACCGCGGAAAACTACCGATCTGAGCAACCGCCCACAAGAGTTCTCCTACATACAGCTAGTGAATTCGGCCTTGCTATCCAACTAAGTTAGTGTCGAAAATCTTTACACCATCGCGACTCTAACCTCGAACATCAGTGGATGCCCTGAACCACCTCTCCCGGTGGGAATGGGATGGAGGGGAAGGGGTGGTTTGCAATGTAGATGAGTGATGAAGGAAATAAAGTATGGCAGGAGGCGAAGAGAGTGGACAACGAGGGGAGAGTTTGGAATAAATACCAACGAAGCGGGTGGACGGGTGGCGGGGGCAGGGGATCGGCATGGGTGGCAGCGGGGCGGAGGGGATTCGAGGCGGGGTGAGGAGCGCTGCGGGGGCGGGGCGCGTATTGTAGAAGCGCCCTAGCGCTCCGAGGGCTAGCAGCCCGGCGGCGGTGGACGTCGCCCGTCGCCAGATAGCGGGGCGATTCGTCGCGGGCGCTGACGGATGGCGGCGCGGGGCGGAGGGTTATCGGGCGTCGTTCGGACCCATGCATCACGCGCCGCCGCCTCCCTTCCCCTCCCCTCCCCCCCCCTGCCACACCTCCCGCCCTCCATCGAGGCCGAAGGTGAATACGCCGGCTATCGCGTGCGTTTCTGTTCACGCAGACGAGAGCCCCACTGATGTTTCTGACACATGCGGCGTTTATGATACAGGGTCATTAGGGAGTTTTGCACCCTCGAACGTTAAAGCGCTATCGATCTTCTGCGCATGCGCAGTTCACGTTTTGCATCACCGGTGCGTCTGCGCATGCTAGTTCTGTCTACTATGGAATGCACAAACTCTTATTATTTTTGGAAGGCATAGCGTACAACAATCGACTGCAGTCTCGATCATCTGCGCATGCGCAGATGCAGAAAAGTGATAGGAAACTTAAACTGCACATGCGCAGAAGATTGATAGTGCTGTCGATTGCTGTAACACAATATCACTTTTATATTCTGTGAAATATTTAGTGTAATAACTCTAGCACGAGTTTTACAAAGCTAAAAGGAAAACTTTTCGAAGTTCATTAAAATGTTTCTGGTAGGGAGATTGTGGGGGTGTTCTTGAAATCGATGGGTGAGGACTAACGCAAGTTTACGGTGGTGTCTGTAGCGTTTAACGCAACCGATTTACGCAATCTGCATTACGAATAGATAATTGGTTGCATTAAATACTGTTGATGATTGTTCTACTCAGTTCTGGACGCAGGCTACAGACACGGCATTTGTCTTGCATCAATGCCTTTTATGGATAGATGATCACAGCGGAGGTTTCCCTATGCTTTCCATTTCATGAAAAATGTCGGTGATCGAGGCAGATGATGATAGATGAGATTATTATGCGTGTAATGATGGTCTAATGAGATGGTGGGACCCGATAGTATGAGAAGCGAACAGAATCCGTTACTGCCGCGCATCCCCTTCGAATGCGCAGCCTGCGGATTTGCGTTCGTGAAGGCCACTCTACCCCCGACGGTTCCCTGCAATCCAATTTCTGCTGCCGTTATATTCTAATCTATATTTCTAAGCACCAGCGTAGATGACCCAGGACATCAATTCGTGTCACTGCAGTGCCTCTGACAGAGAGTTCGTTTGTGTTCCAACGGCGGCAGATTTTTGGATGTTAGCTAGGACGAATTTACTCCCTGTCTGGAGACGAATTCTCTAACAAAAAGAACGGCGAAAACGGCTCATTATGCGCTATTTAATTTTGAGTTTGGATGACATGGTTGTGCGAACTGTCAGGTCGTGAGAGTTCTAGCGGCCGGCTGCTTTGATCGCTAATTTTCCGTGGTCTCTCCGATCAACACCAGGCGAATGCCGTAGCAGTCCCTGACAAATAGACCACGGACCGCGCGCGATCTCCCCTTCCTCTTCCTTCCCCTTTCGTCATCCCTTACACACACACACACACACACACACACACACACACACACACACACACACACTTCCATGCTCTACACTGTCAGTCAGGTCGGGAGCTTAGAGCTTGCCCCGACCGAGGAGTTGTGTCGTTAGTGAGTGAGACCTGGTTGTGTAAAACCCCGCAAAACGATATGTACGCCGGCGCCGGATCTGGCCATCCAGCGGGGGAAGATCACCGCCACAGCCCGCGATAAAACATACACTGCACTTACGGTACTAATGACCATAGGAAAACACTAATCAATCCACGAAAAGAACATTTCAAAGCAGATATAAAATCTGAGATGTAAATGTTCACGGCGATGTCTCTTCCCCGAGTCCGTTGTCGCCGTTGATTCGCAGTTCCCCGGAGCGCACGCAGGTGGCGCCGCGCAAGGCTGCACTTCCCAGTGCGGGCGGTCGTCAGCCGCTCGTACCGCCCCGCGCCGCTCGTGCGGGTGCTTCCAGGCGTGGCCGCGCGATAGCGCTGCGAGCGGCGGCAGACGCTGCCGCCACGCGCGCGGGCTGCAATTGAGGGATGACATCCTTGCCACCGCTCCTCCGCCAAAATTCGTGGAGTTTAAATAAACGATTGGAACGAGCGTGGTTGACAAAAATGTTAACCATAAATGTTCCGTGCTGTGTAATAATTTTGTAAACAGTAACTGACATCGAAAAAAAGTACCTAAATTTCTCTGGCGTCTAGCGAAATAAAGGTTGAAGAGAATGTGTGAGGTTAATACACGGGACTTTGTGTATCTCTTGGTGTACCAAATGAAGTTTAAGGAAGGTTACTCTTTTAGATGGTATCCTCCTTTGTACTCTTTTTTGGAACTCTGTGAAACTTTTTTTTTCACTACTCTTATGATTGATTGATTGATTTTTTCTTGTTTCCGGGCGCGTCAACTGCTTGGGTCATTAGTCCCGTTAATGTAGTGCATGTTTTTCTCGGGAGATCGCGGTGATCTTCCCCCGCTGGATGGCGAGATCCGGCGACGACCTACCGTCGACTAGTGGGGTTTCCCCCTAACCAGGACTCTCCCACCAGCGGGGCACCGCCCCAGCCGGGACAAGCTCTAAGCTCCCGACCGGTCTCCCGGAATATGTGGTAGTGTAGTGCATATTAGTGTAAGTGTGTGTGTAAGGGGAGAGGATAGGACAAGGAAGAGGAAGGACAGATCGCGCGCGGTCCGTGTCCCGTTTGGTAGGGTACTGCTCCGGCATTCGCCTGGTGTTGATCGGAGAAACCACGGAAAACTACCGATCAGAGCAGCCGTCCGCTTGAATTCTCCTCCAGACAGCGACTGAATTCGACCTAGCTGAAAAGCTAGTGTCGAAAATCCTCCGCCGTCAGGACTCGAACCTAGGACCTCCCGGTCAGAGGCGCTGCAGTGACATCAGTTGATGCACTGCACAACTCTTATGAAGAAATGGCATTTCCACGTAATAATATATAATTACCTGAAAATTATTCTATTTGCAAATAAATACTTCAGTTTCATGTTTTCGAACTGTGGATGTTAGGGTTGTCGATTCGTTCTGTATCATACTATCACAGAGGCGTTCCTAGCGTTGAGGATTCAGAAATTTTTTGACAGATGCGAACTTCTCTCCGATAGCAGTAGTTTTTACGTATTTATTTTGTAATTTGCAGTTTGATCTGCAAATAAACATTTTTTTCTTGTTATATTATACAAAAAGGAGTCAGGGAGCCTTAAATACTCAGTATTGTAATAAGTTTAATTTCTGTAATAAATAATATTATTTATTAGGAAACTGGCGTTTTTTATTTATTTACTAAATTTTAGATCGCTTCTTAACAACATGGTCATTGGTGATCTCAGTTATATCAAACTATTACGTTTAATAAAACTAACGTTTTCATATCTTAATACCTAGCGATAACAAAGTTTGTATTACTATTCCTTCATTTAACTTTTTGCATCACGTTTTCAACTTCTGTAGTTATGTACGTAATTCATAATCAATGATAGTAAAGAATGTAGTTTTGTAAATGTACTATCCGTTCAATCAATATACCCACAGGTTTTCTGTTGCATATGTAGGTTTTGTTTTGTTTTTGCTTCTTATTTTATTTATTCACTAGAACTTTCAATCCGTTATTTACTCATCGTTTTACAACGACGTTTTAATTAACATAATACTAGTTAATGAATTTTAATATTACTAATATAGTTTAGCATCCCGGTACTATTTTTGTGTTTGAAAAATTATGAATTTTGATCAACCTCAGTATATTAGTATACATATACAATGCCCAATTTCTCAAAAATTAAATAGATGTTTAGAATGGTTTCTCAGCAGTAACATTAATAACGCGTTTATAACAAATTTGTTAGAATTCTCTAGAAACTAAGTAATGAACCGTATCTAGAACTTCAGTATTTCATATTTTTGTATGATGTTATTCTAGAAAACATAGATAGATTTCATCGGGCACTTTTACCACGATATCAAGCCATAAATATGTACATAATTACATCCTTTCTGTGGAAGGACTCTTTGGTTGAGGAGCCATAAGAAGATTCGTGTCCTAATAGTGTTTCTTGTACCTTTAACGACGATTAGCACATTATCTGTTTCTCAGTACGTGGCGCTGCGAAGCGGAGAATCGGTGAACTAAGTCGACGTTGTAGCATGTTATGACGCGTGGAGGCACCAAGCGAAACTCGTGTGTTGAAAGTGTTGCCTACATTAAGGCGGAGTCAGTCACTTCTCCAAAAGAGAAGCGAACAAACTACATTACTTTAAATTATTTAACTCTTTTGTAATATTTGCTATTTCAAACCTGGGAAGAGGTTTATGTAGGGGTGTAATAATTAAAAAATGTATATTAAATTAAAATTTCCTTGCAATCTATTATTCATAATGTAAATTTAAATTTTCTCATTTTATAAAATCTACTTCAATGAATGTCCATCCAAAACTTTTGCTTTAGTGTTTTTTCACGAGGAGACCCTAAGAAGCGTATTAATTTTGCCAGTTAAATTCACATGTTCACATTGTGGGTTCATATTAAGTATTTTCTTTAAACGCGTTGGAAATTTTTTCTTCATGTATAAACGTGTAACACAATAAACACGACATAACACAAAACTCTAAAGGTTATGAATTTAAGCAATACTAATGACATTTTAAAGTACTGCAGAACATTAATTTGTATACTGCAGCAATTGAGTTGGGTTTTGCAGTTCCTTTTGCTCTTTTGTAGTCAATTTAGATGAGTTGAGTTTGAACCTAGTGAACATGTCAGTATTGCGTTACGACTAAAATCTTTGAGACGCATTAACCAATAACCCGTCTGTACTGTTCGAATTTAGTAAACTGCTGTATTATTAGGGTTTACATGACTCAACAAGTTATTTCACATACTGGAGTCTATTAAATGAAAAAAAATATAAATCAATATTTTTACTACTTGAAATATGAATGTGCTTCATGAAATACTGTACTAACACTACGTTTTACATTTTTTAAAAGATTTGTTACTACACTTTGGTCAAGGATAATTTGCATTTTGTTTGCAAACATGGTTTTTGCACATACCACACAAAATATTGTTTTGTCATTATTTGATCTACAAAATTTACTAGGAGCACGTTTGGTGTTTATTGGCGCAACAGATCTTGAAGCGATTGTTGACGATAACTGTATTTTCACAACAATGTTACGAGACTCTTCAGTTCGTGGCAAGTATTTCCTGGATTGAACATGCTCGCAAATGTGGGTCTTACCCGGTTCTTCCAGAAATAATCTTCCTTTTGAGAAAATCTTGCAATTCCATTCGGGATTTATTTTAGTCCACATGCTGAAATAAACTGAATATATTGATGCTTTATTTCAACGTAATCCGCTCCGAATTTGTATAAATGGGCGCCAGGAAAAGATTACGCTAATACTATCATACAAGTCAACCTTCAACTCTAATTATAAATAAATTAGTTTCCGGCTACCTGGGTCGATGGGTTTCATAGAAATAATCACTATTGTATGCTAATAGATGGTTATCCGATCTGCCATCTATACTGAGTGGTCAAGGAATCTGAAAAGCAAATATATTTCTATCTTGCTACTTCGTTACTAGAATTGGCTCAATGAGAATCATGTATTCATTTCACAAAACATGGAAATTTATTAAACAATTTTGGTACTTGATAATTCTACACAAACAAAACTTGGTCATGACCTGTTCCAACCTTATAATGTAGTATTCGTCTTCGCGTGCTCTTGGGCGAAGGTGCCTCGTTGTGCCATCTTCATTCTTCTCCGACGTCGCTGTCCTCAGGTCCAGATACCATCTTCTCTCTTCTTTTCTTGCAGAAGCACACTTCAATCACCGTTCATCACTGTTTCCGAAGTTAATAAAGTCTAAGTCGTTCGCCAATTTACGAATTCCAAGTTCATCCCACGTGTATGCTGAATACTCAACGATCAATAAACTATCTGCTGTTAGCATTCCAGTCCAGTTACTGATAACTTCGCCTAAGCCATCAATGTCCTTCTAACTCGTTCACTTGAAATATTTTAAGTTTTACTGTCCACACATAGCATTCAAATTCAAAGTTCTACCAATATCTACTCCCTAGTAGATGCTTACAAGTCCCAAAAAACTCCTAACATTAATTGTGCACGATCCGTTCAACACCACGGCATCAGTCAGAATGAATGCCTATCATATTCTTTCAACCCTGCAAAACTCGGTCCATCTTTTCGATTGTTTATTTACAGACAAGACTTGATGTACTTCCGTGCCTAGCCAATCCCTAAATTTCTTACAAAATGAACTAGCCGTCTTCACGACTGTCACTGCTTTTTCGGCCAATCCCTGAATTCCTTACAAAATGAATTACTGTCTCCGCGATTGTCACTGCTTGAAGATTGTTGACCTTGACGACGGCTCGCTTACCGTTGCTATGCTGGCATATTCACCTATATTTATCCCTATAATTTACGCTTTTTATAATAAATATTGTACCATATTATGTCTCACATATTGGTGTGTCACAATACCTAGAAATTTGTAACTTATTCAGATAAATGTTTATACAAATATTTTTTCAGTACTTTAAAATGACGAGAAATATTCGTCAAAACGTTGTCCGCTTTGACGAAATGATAATATACGAAGATTTTAATAATTCACTGTCTTTAAATTTAATGGGATATATTATTATTATTATTATTATTATTATTATTATTAAGTCAATTAAATTTGGTTTTGCCTGTTCAAACGCTCCATACAACTTAAAACATTTTTTTTTGTTTTCGAAAGAAAATACCTATTCTTGATATTTTTTTGTTTCTGAATATTCGACTAATAAGCAGAATCCGGCTGTAACATTACTTTTACTGTCCCAGGAAGTTTTAAATGAACGTGATTATTCAAATATGACTTCGAATTCTCATGTTTTCTAGTATTCCCGGAGAGGTGCAAAATATTTCACACCTGTCTAAAACTTAGAGTTTTAATTCTAGTAGGGGGCCTACCTTGTTCTTCTACCCTTACCTTATTCTCAAAAACCAATGAAGAAAATGACTTTTCGATAAGGAGACCCAAAGAATTCATTTTCGACCGAATATTATCACCGGAATTTGAGAAGTCAATAAGGCACTTTCCCAGACAGCCGATTACTACGTCTTATCAAAGTACGACGCACAACATTCAAGACGAAATAGCACCGAAAAACACTACATCAAGTAACTGTTAAGAAACCTATACGAGATGCATCTATTCTTGCCTCTGTGATCGCACTTTGGAAGGGCAGTGGCGTCATGCGATTCGGCGTTATTCGCGAAGCAATCGGGGCTCTTCGGAATCATAGCGCAGCTCGCATGGTCTCTTATGGGTGAGCAAAGCCCCGCCAATGACTGAGATTGACGACAATACTAAATATTTTGGAGCTTCAAATTGCAGCTCCCAGAAACTTCGGAGAGCGCTGTGCGCCCGGTTGGGATCACGAATTAATCGCGAGAAGAGTAAACAGACTGTGTCATCCGAAAATATAGAAATTTACTTTCTAGAGCAAAGCTTCTAACAAAAATCAGAGAATAGGATAGTGGACGTTCTGTTCTGCAGCTCTCATTGTAGAGCCGCCCCTGCCAAAAATATCAAAGAAGTTGTTGCTTCGTAACGCAACTCGCGAATGGCAATGGCGGCCTCTTCCTTGATGACTACTGTCGCATCAGCGGTGTCATAATTAGTAATATTAATGCTTTTTTTTATTTTTTTCAAAATGCTATCTATGTATTAATGCAGCCGTAGTCACCTCTCACATAGCTGGAGGCTGCATAATTTTTTCTAAGTTTCTGTGCGTATTGGAAATTAGTTCTTTAGGTAACTAGTGTCATGTATTTCATCGAAAAATATAACATTGACAATTTTCTCAATTTTCGTAAGTTTTAAAATTTCTTATTTGATGACGTCAAGAAACGCAGCTTTATCATTTTAATGGTCCATAATGGTTTATTAATTTTCCACTCTATCGAAATGAGAAATTATAACATTTTTATGTCATTTCTGTCTCTGTTCTTCTTCTTTTCTGTGTCTAACACTTTCTAAATTTAGGTATTTTATGAAAAATAAAGTTGACCTGGATTTTCCTTTACATATCTACCTCCCTTTCTTGTGGTATATTACACGCAATTTTTGCCATTAGAAATTTACATTTTATGTTAATTACAACTCTTCAGAATACAACAGTACTGGAAATTTTGATTTATTTATGAATTTTTTAAAGTAAATTTATTATCGCAACTACAATACATATAACAAAGCGATAGATTTAACAATATACAAATTAATAGTTTTTTGTGATACACTTGACCACCGTCAGAGATCACTAAAGTTTGTTTAGGAAGTAAGTCACACTACAGAAGGTCCGTAGGTTTCTTCCTTTTTAATCTTATTGTGGCGTCGTGCAGTTGCATAAAGAACACAGACACGTGTGGGTTTAGTAATTTAGATGTTTATTACAGTCCACCACCTTATTACAAAATAGCGTAATTACTAACATCCCTACTCGGAGTAATTTCTCGTTACGGCTACCACACCACTACGCACTAATCTCAAGCATTAGATGGCGTGAAGCGCCGCAACCAACCTACGACTCGTCGAGTCGGCCTCTGTACGGCAACACATTGCCGGCTCTCCCACAGCTCGCGACTCGCGCCCACCCAGATCGCCCGGTCCGCTCCGCTCCGCTGCTAGTACCAAAAGAGAACGTTTTCACCCTCTCCAGGGCTGACGCTCGCCCTTGCCCCCACTCCGCTGCCTCCTAGGAAAGGCCCACGCGGCCTTAGCGTCGCCTATGCCACGCGGCTGTTCGTTACCAAATGTTTGTGCACGACGCTACATTATAATTTTTTCAATCGAATGAAGGAGTTTTGATGCCTCAATGTTTTCGTGACTCAGTAGACGTCGGTGTTGTTTTGTTGCATTCTCTTCAATTACTTCTTCTACTGTCTTTATGTTCAAGTCACGATGTAGATGGTCCATTCGCATATAAATAGGTAAATCGACCACATTGCGCAGTATCTTATTCTGAATTTTCTGTATTTTTTGCACATGAACTTTCCTGGCACAATCCAAAAGCTGTATACCATATGTCCGTATTGTTTTTAACACCTGCTGGCATATTAATAACTTATTATAAACGGACAATTGAGATTCTCTTCCCAATAACGAGTACAGTTTATTGATTTGATCAAATTGAGTTCCATTTTCTTTATTTTGACGTGCTCCTTCCAGCGCAGCTTTGAATCCAATGTCATTTCACCCAAATATTTCGCTGTATTTGCTATTGGAGCGACTTTGCCATTGATCCTTATTGGGAGTGCCTGACTTTTACGATTGGTAAAGTTTACGTGATGTGACTTGGTCTCATTAAGTTTTATGCGCCATTTTTGAGCCCATTCTGCAATCTTCTTTGTTGCAATCTGTAATTTATTTGTTGCCTCTTCCATATTTCTTCCAGTGGATAACAAAGAAGTGTCATCTGCAAACGTTGCTATTGTTGTTCCTCTATAACAGGATACATTACTTGTATATAGCAAGTAGATGATAGGTTCCAGTACGCTTCCGTGAAGAATGCCTGCTTTAATTTCACGAAATGTGATATAGGCATTTTCTTACTTAACTCTAAAATATCTATCAGATATGTACGACTGAAGGAGTATACTAAATGATTTTGGTAGTATTTTACTCATTTTGAATTCCAGACCACGATGCCAAACTTTATCAAAAGCCTGCGCAATGTTTAAAAATGTAGCTGAGCATATCTTCTTTTCTTCTAGACATTTTTCAATGACATCTATAATACGGTATATTTGATCGATAGTTGAATTCTTTTCTCGAAACCCAAATTTATGAGAGAGGATAAAATTCTTTCTTCTATAATTATTTTGAGTTGCTTTAAAAACATTTTTTTGAACAGCTTAGAAAGCACTGGAAGCAAAGAGGTGGGCCTGTAAGAAGTTACTTCTTCTGGTGGTTTTCCGGGTTTGAGGATCTTGATAATCTCTGCTAGTTTAAATTGCTTCGGCACATATTTCAACCAAAACGAAGCAAATATATGAGCAAGTTTTGTAACTCCTTTTCTCGGAAGTTTTTTAATATTTTTCCAGTGATCAGATCATAGCCAGGTGCTTTTGTGGAATCAATGTTAGTGTTTCTTTCCTTTTGAAGTTCTTCTGGAGTAACATTTTATTTCACATTGTTCATCACTATCAACTAGGGTGACATCATCTGATGTTTGACGAGAAAATGTTGAAATGTATTTTCTAGGTGATCAGCAAACATTTTTGTTTTTTCCTCATTTGTTCTCCCCGATGTAAGGTCCGATTTGCGCAGGTGGTGATTGTACAATAGGTCTCTTCATTTTTCTAGTGGCTTTCCATAAGGAATAGTCCTATATTTTATCAGCAGTAAGTTTTTCTAAGTAATTGTTGATAGAATCTTGTTTACATTTCCTTATTGCTGCTGTTAATTTATGAGTAAGACGATTCAAAATATTTTTATCAGATGGGTAACGTGTCATTTGCCATACTTTTCATGCCTTCCACTTTTCTGCAACTTTTTCTTTAATTTTTCTGGGGTAATTATTACCCATGAGAGGTATCTCAATATTTGGGATATATTCCTTTACTTTTGCTTGACCCAGTTTTATGAAGTTCTCCACTTCTTTCTCCAGTTCCTCTTTTGATTTCAATGAGACATTAAGTTCCATTGTTTCATCTAGATCTTCTTTGAACGCTTCCCAGTTTGTAAATTTGTTACCAAGAGTTGGTTGAAAGGTTCTTAATTATAGTGTTACTTAGTGTAAGTATTACAGGGCGGTGGTTTGAAGACAAATAATAACAATTCTCTTAATTAATATAGTTTGAAGATATACCTTTCAGAACAAAAAAAGTCAATCAGATCTGGAAGTTTGAGGATCTGTGGGCCAATATGTATAGCCACCACCAGAAAGAAAAGTACGTTTCAAATCACTACCAGCTTTATAAAGTTATCGGCCTTTTGTGTTAGTTAATCATGAACCATACAAATTGTGTTTCGCATTGTAATCGCATCCCACAATGAAGTAATTACCTAAAGTTTTAAAGAATTCCATGGAGCGTTCTTTTTAATAGTATGTCTCGGTGGACCGTAGATTGCAGAGACGATATATTTATGCTCTTTTGAAGAAATCTTTACTGTTGCTGCCTGCATCCATTCTGTTTGGAATATTGGTTCTTCGTCATGGTTAACAATATCTTTAACAAATATTGCAGCACCACCTTTTGCTGTATTTTCCGGATGAGGCGTATGATTGCTTTTATAGCCTCTAATTTTAAGTTGAGAGTGATTTGTAAAATGAGTTTCAGAAATTAAGCATATGTCAATTTTTTGGATACTTAAAGATACTTCTAGTTCATTTAAACGTTGTTTAAGATCATTAGCATTCCAAAGTGAAATCTGCCATTTTTTATTTTGCAAGTCCTTTAACCCGCTTATCTCGGCTTTGTAACTACTTTTCAATATTACTTTGATTATCTAATATTATTTGCATTATCTTTTGTAACGTTCTTTCTTTTGTTTGATTCTTTTCTGGCCCTCTATGGTTTCGAATTTTGTTTCTAACAAGTTTTTGGGCGTAGGATTTTTTTGTTTTGAGTGTTCTTTTGTTCAGCCTTTCTATTATTTGTTCTTTCAAGAGTTGTTTTTTTTACAACTCCCATATTATTTTGTATTTCAGACAAAAATTTTTCTTGCTTCTTATTTTTAAGTTTTTGGACTTGAAGTAAATTTGTTCTAGCTTCTTGAGCTTTAACTGCTACGGGACAGCCTCTGTAACTAGCGACATGTCCAATTTGCTTACAATTTGCGCGTTTTGGTGTTGGCATTTTTCCTTTATTGCAATTTTTAGTGGGATGATTTTCTGCACATTTAACACGTACGTCATTTCCATGGCAATAATTTTTGGTGCGATTAAACTCTTGGCATTTTTAGCATTGTATAACAACGTCAGGTTTGGACTGCAGTTCTTATATTGTTCCTTTCGTATAAAGGATTGTTTTTATTTTTTTTAATGTTGAGCTTCACCGCTTTCAAATGTAAGCATGTGGAGCGGTGCTTTAACCTTAATTTTCTCATTTTTATTTTTTGGATGATCTTTCTTGATTTGTATGCTACATACAACCCTTATTTTAAAGCCTTCATTTTGTAAGGTTACCTTGATGTCCTCTGTGTCTACTTCCCCATCGAGTCCTCGTGACTTTAACTGGTATCTTCTGCTTATTTTGGTAATTAAACTATTCTATATCATTTTTCTCTAAAATATGAGTCATTGTCTTAAAATCATCATCACTATACACATTCATTTTATATTACCCTTCTTTTTCCTTTGTTGTGTTGATTTCAGAGTCCTTTTTGTGTTCATAATCCATCCAGCTCCAACGAGTTGCTGGGGATAATTGTCCACCTATTTAGAGCCCCGCATGAATATGTAAGGGTAACTACTACAGGAGGTTGCCTGGTATCCTGAAGGCTCCGTTCGTGACGCAGATACCCCCTGCGCCACTATTAGCCCTCGGCACGGGTCGCACTACACCTTGGCTTGGGGGGAACTCTCGTTACCAAGGAAACCGAAGAAGATAAAGAGTCTCAGGCAGTAGAGGAGTACGAATGGGCAAAGAAAATGGTGTGAAAAGAAAGAGAAGAAGAGAAAGCGAATGACCAGCCCTCGAAACCTAAGAGCGTCGAGGTCGAAAAAGAGAAGGGGGTCAAGAGAGACCTAAAGTAAATATAAAAGAAGTATGACACAAAGAAAGAATACGCATGTCACACTAGTAAGGGAACCACAATCACGATCAGTATCGCAGGTGGGGGATGGGAAAGGATATTGGTGATGGATTTGAAAGAATTTGGAGGTTGGTTAAGAAAGAGGGCAGATGGGTCGTTGCGAGACAGCCCTTCGTCTGGCTCCTCCACCGAGACCTGTGCAGCATGGGTGACCCTTCCGGCAGCACAGCTAATCAATTCGCCAACTGAAAGCAGTGCCAACCCTGCAATACCATCGATTTCATTGGAGCACGCAAACCACCTCGCCCACACGGTCAGTGTTACTTGAAGGCGGTGTTTCCTGGAGGAGATTATTTATGAATGATTTGGTATATGGGATTAAAGTATTGCTTGAGTACCTTTTATTACGATATAATAATACGACTTAATAATTAAGTGCTTTTTCGTATTCTACAAAATCATTTGTAGAATATTAGATTTGTTTCACGCATATCTAACAACCGAATATGTATCTTTCTGTCAAGTCAAGCCGTTGCAGATAAATTCACTGATAAAAATAAAACAATTGTTATAAAGAATCGTGAACTCAATGTTAGACCTCTCATTAGTAAACTTAAAAGGGTAATTATATCCAACGTGTGCCCAATCATACCACACAATGTAATTGAAAAGGAGTTCACCAAAAGGAAAATTACAACATCCTCCAAGATCTCGTTCATAAAAGCAGGAATATCAGAACCGGGCTTCTCGCATATTATGAGCTTCAGAAGACAAGTGTACATAGAACCTGAAGATCTAAACAAACTACCAGATTCAACTGTTGTATATTTTGACAATACCTCATACCGTATATACTTCTCTACTGATATCATGACCTGTTTTATTTGTAATCAAGAAGGACATGTAGCTCAGCTTTGTCCAAGTAAACCCAGTGGAAATGATGAAATGGAAACTGAAGTTACTGAACAACATAACCATAGTCTCTCTTCTATACCTAATCCTCAACCTGCAGATAACACCAATGAAAAAGTAATATCACCCTCTACTGATATGAATGTAACCTCAAAAATACCTCCACCATCTAACTCATGCACTCAAATTGAAGAAACTATTCACACAAAAGAGAGTGAAGACAACACTTTGAAGAAAGATCTTGAGGCCAATAATAATGCCCCTGTATTAACCCAACCTCAATTTGGTGACTTCCCTGCTCTTCAAATTCCACAATCAAACAACCCCAACTCCACAAATAATTTGATTAAGAAACGACCTATATCCTTATCATCAACAACCTCAGACCCACTTACTGAACCCTCATCAGAACCTGATAAACATTTCAATATTGACCTCACTGAAAAAGAAAAAGAGAAGAATTATAAAAAGTCAAGATTAGAAAGTACTAATATTGAAGAATCTGAAAAACTGAACACTCAACTGGCCCCTCTCAAGGAAATATTATTGGACCCAAACAACAAATATCCCTTGAATTTTATTCAAATGAAGAGTTTTCTTGAAAAAACTAAAAACAGCACTGAGGTAATTGAAATAGCTCTAGAATTTACCCCTGATTTAACTCAATTGATTGAAATGTTAGAAAGAACATATCCAAAATTAAAGGATAAAAATATGAAGAGAAGATTTACAAATCTAAAAAAGAAATTAAATAAACACATTAAAAGCAATGAATCAGAGTACTCTAGTGATACAAGTTAAAGTATTTCATCCTATTAAATTAAATATTAACTAACAATGGTTGAAAGCATATTACAATGGAATATAAATGGATTTAGGCCTCAAAGAGAAAATCTGTTTATTCTGATTAACAAATATAATCCAGATGTAATATGCTTGCAGGAAACTAATAATTCAGAAAGGGTGATACCACAATTAAAAAATTATTCTGTATACTTAAAGAATAGAAATAATCCAAGAATATCCAGTGGAGGCATAGCTATATATATAAAATCACTTATTCAAGCAGATGAAATTTATATAAACACCAATATTGAATGTACAGCAGTCAAAATCAACATGGGAAGAAAATATTTGAGTATCTGTAATATCTACCTCCCTAATAGTTATAATTTTACAGAAAATGAAATATTAAAAATCATAGATCAGCTACCTAAGCCTTTTATTATGGTAGGTGATTTTAATAGTCACAGCCTAATGTGGGGATCGTATAAAGATGACAGTAGAGGCAAGATTAT
Organism: Teleogryllus occipitalis; assembly: GCA_011170035.1. NCBI lineage: Eukaryota > Metazoa > Arthropoda > Insecta > Orthoptera > Gryllidae > Teleogryllus > Teleogryllus occipitalis. The sequence goes on along the minus strand of BLKR01001578.1, from coordinate 15,636 downwards.
TAAAAAAGTATTAGAAGACCCAAATATATTGATACTTAACAAAAATCAATACACTCACCTTAATAATACACACAAAAGGTTCAGTGCAATTGATCTAACAATATGTTCATCTTCTATTGCTTCTAAATGGGACTGGAGTACTACAGAAGACTTACATGGAAGTGACCATTTTCCCATTCTTATATCTTACTTTAATAATACCTCAGTGTCTGCTTGCACTAACTATCATCCTCGATGGAAATTCCAAAACGCTAACTTTGACAGATACAAAGAAATATTATCAACAAAAATAAATGAAATTAATATGTTAGAGGAGAATTCCTCAATCTCCCTCAATAAAAAAATTGAGAAACTGACTGATCTCATCCTAAAAACAGCTGATGAAACAATCCCAAAATCTTCAGGAAAACCAATAAGGAAAAAACTACCTTGGTGGAATGAAGACTGCAAAAATGCCCATAAATTATACAGACACTCATTCAACAAATACAAGAGGCATCCAACCATAGAAAATCATATTGATTATAAAAGAACACGAGCAAAAGCAAGACGAATATATAAAGAAAATAAACGGCAGTGTTGGATTGATTTTATCTCATCAATAAATTGCTTCTCTAACCCAGCAGACAATTGGAAAAAAATCAAAGCTATCAATGGTTGCTACAAGCAGAACTTTCATCCTAAATTTATGGTACATAACGACAGAACTACCTCTTCTAACGAAGAAATTGCGAACATTCTAGCTTCTACATTTGCTAATAACTCAAGCGACAGTAACTTTAACTATGAATTTCAAATATACAAATCTAATTCGAATATAACAATGGATAGAATTATTCAACAAAATTCGTCAAGTAATCCTACATTAAATTATCCCGTACAAGTACAAGAAGTTGAGATTGTGCTATCTCGAACTAGAAATTCAAGCCCAGGACCAGATGGAATATACAATGTTTTTTTGAAAGAACTGCCGACAAATGCTATTGAATATCTAACTCGACTCTTCAATGAAATAATAACCACTGGCGAATTTCCTGACAAATGGAGAGAATCTATAGTTATCCCGATTCTTAAACCTAACAAAGATCCAACCAACCCGAATAATTACAGACCTATTTCCTTAACGTCCACCCTCTGCAAATTACTGGAAAAAATTGTCAGTAGAAGACTTAATTGGTACCTCGAACATCATAACAACATTTCACCATTCCAAAGTGGTTTCAGACGAAATCGTTCTACAACAGACCATCTAGTAAACATCCATAGTGACATTTGTGATGCCTTTATAACAAACCAACATCTTGTGACAGTTAGTTTAGATATGGAAAAAGCTTACGACATGGTCTGGAGAGATCGAATCATCAAAATTCTCCACGAAATGGGGATAGATGGCCAAATACTAACTTTCATAACCCAGTTCATGAAGAATAGATCTGTCATGACACGTGCACCACTCTGTATTGACAATACAGTGGTTTTTCATTCACTTTCTTTTCGGGCCGTGGCCATGGTCGGACCTGCTATGGACGTGGTGCTTCAGCAACTCTGTATTGGAGTTGTGATGTGGAGATACATTATGGTTGACCATTATATCTATTAGTAAGGTGTGTATCCGTTAGATATACGGTGTATAATGTAGTTATTTATTTAGTTATCTGTATAATTATTGTTCCACATGTATGTTCATTCATGTTTTTTTGTATGTTGTTGTTCAGAAGAGTTTGTCCGTATTTATTGTGATTGTGTTTTTTGGTTGTTAGCCCTGATGATGGAATAAAATATTCCGAAACGTTGGCAAACTAGTATAATACATTAATTGACCGATCCCGTGATTTTCCTACTACTTATTAACGGTCGTGATTTCTACAATGGTTTATAAGAATGTTTTCTCCAGAAAATATTACGAAAAGTATACAGAGAAAAAGTATGCTCCTAAACCAGTTTATTATCTCCTGAACCAGTACCTTGAAGAAATTCACTTCACATTTCCTACTGTTCGAACTACCACGGTTAAAAAAAGACCTCCATGGATTCCTTCCCTAATAAATATCAACATCAGCCTTAATGATCTTCCAAAAAAGGTAACTAATACGTTAATTTACCAAGCCTACTTCAACGAAATCTATAACAAATACATTGGATATACGCACATCTTCACCGATGGCTCCCGTAAAGAGATCGGAGCTGGCTGTGCAGTACAAATTAAAGAGACACTATTACAATCAAGGCTAAATGATTATTGCTCTATTTTTTATTGTGAAGCATACGCCATTCTTCTCGCCTTTAAATATATTCAAGAACAAACCGAAGACAAATTTATTTTTACAGATTCCAAAAGTGTGCTAGTAAGTTTAAGTAATACTGAAAACCAGGAACCTATAGTAAATGAAATAGCTAACTTATATTATGACTTATTACACATCAATAAGGAAATAATTCTCATTTGGATACCATCGCACCGAGGTATTGCCGGTAATATATTAGTTGATGAAGCAGCTAAAGACTCTATTAATTCACCTTTGGAAGAGCATGCAGTTTCCCACAATGACATCAAAAAAGAACTTCATCAAAGAAACAAGGATGTTTGGAATACTGAATGGACAAGATCACCAACCCTACTACATCAGATCAGGAAAAGTATCTTCGATGACCACCTTCCTTACCTTCACAAGAGAAAATATCAAACTGTGCTCACCCGTTTAAGAATTGGCCATTCCAAACTCACCCATCAGCATTTACTAACAAAGAAATACAAAAAAATTGTGACCAATGTCAATCTGCCCTCTCTATACCACACATATTATTGTTCTGTCCCACTTACAAAGATATCCGCAAAAAATATGCAATACCTCTCACTCTCCCTGAAATCCTTAACAACAAACACCACATTGAAAATGTCTTTAAATTTTTAAAGGAAATTAACTTTATCAATAAGCTGTAAGAAACTAAAAATCTGTTAAACACAAATATTGTCAAATATTGTATTATCAAAAAAATGTATAGTAATGCCCAACATGTTTTTGGTGATGTTCTCTGTTTATATTATGTTGCTGTTGAATATGATTGTTAATTGTCCTCATGTAAAGTTACCTACATTGACAAATTATAAATTTGTGGTTTAATTTTAAATTTTGTTGTATGCTCTGTTGTACACTGTATATACTGTATTTTGAATGTGGTCGCTAATGACCTAGTAGTTCATGCGACCTTCTAAATAAAGCATAATTAAAAAAAAATCATTTGTACTTTATAGTTACCCTATTAGTACAATCAATATAAATGAATAATTATTAACAAAATAGAACAACGCGATGTTTTGATGCAATTTTCTGTTATGAAACTAGAACACCTAACAGAATGTATGAGGATGCACTGAATTTCGCGTAGTTGTGAATTTACATCGCTGCAGCAACGGCATGAAATAAGTTTTCTCGCAGTTGTGGAAAACGTATACAAGTTATGAGTGTCAAAACTGTTTGCTGTGCCACTCAACGATGCACACCCTTTAAACCTTTAAATTTCACAATTCGTTTTCGCAGAAATAACTAGTGAATACAATTTACATTTTGTAGGAACGTTATTTCATATCTTGTTTGTGTAGTGTAACATTACGCGGCGTTGGTTGCCTGTACTATCATGAATACAGATACTTTTGAACTATGTGATTGAAACTCTGAGTGACACACGGTGGAAGGAGAATATATCGCAAATTCCGCACGTGTTCTATTTCCACGCGCAGCCGTCTGCTGCCCTTCTACCAGCGACGATCTAATATTACATAATTAGCAAAAATAAACGAGAAAGAACGACGAAAAAGAACGTCTAGGATACCATGTGCTGTACATCAATTTGCGAATTGAAAACTACTCGTACGCCAGTGAACTCCTACTGGATCACGCCACACGATCCCGTTGCTGGACAAACATGTATGTATCAGCACAGTGATCTGAAACAAAATCGTGCAGATATTTTCAAAACCGAATTGTGCAAATATTCTCAGAAACTTCTTTCCAGAATTCCCTTCACCCCAAAATACATCTAATCATTTTGATTTTAAAACAAGAAATATTGATGCTAAAACACCATATGTTTTCTCGCATTATTTATAATATTTGCAGTTTTCGAAAATTCAGCGAGTTCCACGAAAACGCGACCTGCCCTATTTTTATGCGTTTTTTGCTTTATCCATCCAAGAAATTTAAATAAAAAATTTGAAGCCGTTTAAAAGAAAATGTTTTTTTAATAAATTGCATGAACTTCAGAGAAGTGTTGAATTGTTTAAAAAAAGCTGAATTCCGTTTCATTCAAGAGCATTATTTTGAAATAAACAAAGTTATGTCATTCTCAGTCATCCATTCCAGATTGCTCAATAATTATGAATAACCAATTAAAATTATTAAATTAATGATGCAAATAAAAAAATTATTTTTTGCTACCAATCTCAAGATCAATGAATTTTGGATCAATGTATTTAATATTTGTTTTAACAAATATTCTTCTAAGAAGAAATTGATTTCAACTCTTTCTTCGAAAATTACTGGTGCTTCCACATGATTTTTCACAAAATTTGGGTTTAATAACTAATCTGAATTTCTTTGAATTCAAATTAAACTACATTATTTTCATCTATACATGTAATAGATCCAAGTATTTGCGCAATTTTATTACCCTTCAACCAATAATTTGTTTTTGTTCTATTTACAATGCAATTTGAGGCAGTATTGTAGAATATTATTTAAAGTATTAAAATGAATAAATTCAGTAGGAACCTAATTTATTAGTTCGACTAATATTTTAACCTGTACAGAGAAAAGGAATAGTCATAAAATTAAGGACATCGTAGTTCCCCTTTCATACCTATTGGTTTCTACATTACACAGAGGTGAAGCACTTACACTTACATTCACTAACACAAATGCCGGGAGACTGGTCGGGTGCTTAGTTTGTCCCGGCTGCACATTGGGAAAAAAGCCCGAAAAGCTGGCCAAAAGTCAAATAAGGTGCCAATCGCGTAGAAAACACTTTATCTAGGGGTTTTTGGGGTCGCTGAATCCGAATCTGAAGTTACATTTGCAATTTTTTTAAATTGTAATAAATAGAGACAATAATACATCAGGAAATTAATTTATAAATCATTTGACACACATATTCTACAAAATATTATTTGTCTGTCTACTAATCTCATTCATATGGTAATAAAAGTCGACAATTGATAGATCAGGATGTATTTCTGCAATATTTTGGAGTATTTGACATATCCCAAATTTTCCTTCAATTTATTTGTTAATAACAAGAAACTAATATTGGTTAAACTAGAGTTGAATAATTATTTTCTTATCATTTTAAATGAAATACGTTTCTAAAGTTAAAACAATTATAACTTAAAGCTTACCTAAAAGATGAGTGCACTTATTCGTCTTCCGAAGAGGACTCTTCATCGCCAGAAGTGATGTCCGGGCAGATGAGAAGTGATATTGCTTCGGGAGAGAATTGATTCATTTTCCTTTGAGGGCGCTTTCTTAGACTAGTGATCAGTGGATCAGACGACACAAGAAGCCAATGAAAAATATCTTCTAAGTTTTTTTGTCTTGAGCATTTCCTGGAAAATCCACTGCGATAAGCTTTAAAATCTTTGTTTCTTGCCTCTTGCGCTTCTTCCGAGTATTGACCGATTGGCAGCAAAGCAGAATTTATTATTTGGGGGCCGTGAATTAAAAGTTTGTGGAGTGTTGTTGGCATATAATACCAAGAGTATTTTTCCACGTACAACTTTGCAGTCTTAATGCAAAAATTCTGAAATTTTGAAATATTTATATCGTACCCACTAGAGATGACCTGAAGGATGGTGTGAAAATGATTTATTAGACACTCGTCTATACCAGTTATTGAGGCGGATACTATTGAGTTCTGAAAAAAACGCCTAGCTGTATTGCCATCATTGGAGCTTCCAGAACCAGGTTTTGGTCGATCAACAAGCAGACCAAGTTTGACTTTAAATTCTTTTTGAATCCTTTCTTTTCTTTCGGCCACAAGTCTTTTTTCTTCTTTATTCCGAGAAGACCATTTTTTTATATCAAGTTTATATGAAAGGTGCAATAGGCATTCAAAAAGGCGAATCCAGGTATGCAAGATAGAAAGTCCAAATTGTAAATGTTTCTCTTTACACTCAAGTTGAAGCATTTTATCTATATCATTAAAGTCTTTTGATGTACTACCACACAAAAAGCAACGTTGGGCAGAAGCATTAGATGTAAGGGCATTGCAAATTTTTCCGTCGACCATAGTGAGAGATAAAACGTAGTGAACTGTTATCGTTCTCCCATCTATAACCCTTTTCAATGGCACAAGGGATGAAATTGATTTCTCAATATCTTTTACTTCATTTACAGATAATTCCTTCGTTTCACGAACAAATTGTACTCTAATAGGGCGACAAAATCGTGGAGATGATGGACTTGGATTCTTCCATAACACACATTCCTTATTGCTTTCACAGTCCTTTCCTATGAGTTGCAGAGGAACAAGAGAACTAATAAATACACTTGAGTCCGAATCAGCATCATGGCTAAATTGTTGTTTGTATTCGCTATGACCGGAACTCCCATCACATCCCCATTTTAAGTAAAAAAAAAAAAATTCATTCACATTCTGCAATAATGCAGACTGAAGAACTTCAGCTTGCACTAAAAGAGTTCGATCACATGTGTGGTCAAGTAATGCCTGAAGCTGCACTTCGGCACTTCTTTCACTGATGGTGATAGCAGACCGTGGAGGATAACACTCATCTTTTGCTCTCTTCACGTGGGTATAACTAGGAAACAATTTACACTTATTATCTTGCATCGAAGATCTAATAACATTATACTGAGTTCTGGTGAGTTTTGCTTCTGTCACAATAGAAAGAGCCTTTACTCCTGAGATTGTAGTTTCTCTTTCTGCAGTATATGCTCTTTGGTATTTTGACGCTCTTGTAGGGGAAGTCAAAGTGACACTTTTAACAACTGTTGCAGCTTCCAATTTCCCTTCATTTCTTAAACTCATTTGGGTTCCAAAAGATAATTCCTGTGATGAGTATAATCTTCTCATGTCTTCTGTTTTTCTTCGTTTTGTTCTCTCACTAGATTCATTGAAATTTTGAGTTGGTCTTCCAATTTTGACCTTTGGAGTTTCGAAACCTATTCTAATTCTTGGTGTTTTCAGAAAGGACACGCATACATTCAGCCAATTCTCGTGTTTTTTTAAGAAAAAATTCGTATTTCTTGATGCCGCTTGCCACCTTTTCTTACACCTCGAAATCACACAAGGTAATGTCTGCTTTGAAACGTCGCTAATTCTGACGCGGCAACCATTCTTTTTGGACAATTCATTTTCGAGAAAATTCACTTGTTCATTGAAATTTGAATTCAAACATCTTAGTAGCAACATAAATATTTCTTTCCGCGTATGCAATATTACTTCATCGCCAGATCCTGAAACAATGATTAGTGCACTTCACAATACCCTACTAAGCCGTTCTGATAACTCATTTCTTTTTATTTACTTTCAATTAACGTTCTAATACTTTTTTGTGACACGCCTGGAGAATTTAATTCTTATTTTTTACGTTTCTTATTTTATCTGTAACAGTATTTTACGTACCTCCAGGAACAGCTTCCATTTTATCAGATGAACAATGACAATTTAAATCCCAGTGAGACACGAAGTGTGTGTAGGTGAATTACCAGGACATCTATATTGTATTTTCAACAAAATCACAACGCACCACAGAAAAATGCACTCTCTAAAACTGTAAACACGAACGTCTTCACTACAGTGCGGGAGACTTAGTACTGGCAACTGGCAAATACACTTGCAGAGCGGCGCAATAGACAGGGCACCATACCCAGGCCATTAACCCTCCTCCTCCTCCACCGCGTAGCCCGGTACTTAAGCCCTTTCACCCGCCTGAAGTCACGTACTTGGTTTGGTGGCTTCCAAACAGCAGGTCAGAAACGGTTCAACTGACATTTCATGTTTTCTGTTACAAAATTTGTTCAATTCCATTTCGTTCAATTTATTGCATAGATTCACAAAATTACTACAATGTTTAATATAATTTTGTTTATATTATTTGCCATACCATTCGTAAGTATTGAGAATATTCCTCATCAATTTCATTCAATATTGAATATAGCTGTAACAGACTCGGTGGCGCTGACGGGTGTAACAACTTTTGTTTTATGCTAGTAAAATAATGAAATTTTGAGTTACATTTCAAAAGTCCAAAATATTTGGAATAATAAATTAATATAATAAATTATAATAACAAATTTTTACTAATCATATTAATGCTTTGCACTTTTTGCGAAGTTTCCATACGCTCGTTTTCCGATGAACATTTTATTTGTGATATGATTTGTTGTTCTACAACTGTTTTAGCAAATTTTATCAGGTAATTGTTACAAATTCTATTAACAAATATAAAAGATAATTTTTTAAACACTAAAAAACTGCGGTAGAAGGTTGCAGTCTTAATTCGTATCCTGTCAGAACAAAAAATTGAAATGTAAATAAAATGAAAGCAATTTTAATACCAATTAGCACATTATCAATGTAAACAAATTCAGTAATAATTACTAATAATATCGACCAGATCTTCAAGAATAATATAATATTTCCAGATATAATTATTGACTCTCAGAACAAAGTTAAGATGGGCGCCGCGTTTTCATACGCCAATGTATCACCACCGAACATCTGCTTTGAAATGTTTTTTATTGCCCTACAACTTTATTAGCAAATATTAGCAGCTAATTGTTATGAATATCACTAAAGAACATCATACTTGATATTTTAAAATGTGAAAGACGGTGCTAGTACGTGAAAGTCATAACTTTTTACCTGCGAAATTAAAAAAAAATTATAAAAATTCAACGAAAAATCGCAATTTTTAAATATAAATTTCTCGTTACCAAAGCAAACAAATCAAATGACAATTACACACCATACAGATAACACCTTTGAGAATAACATAGACTTCCCCAAATGTCATTATATAATCATTGAACGAAGTTATGCGTGATAGAGCGCGCGCTTGCAAACAGCCTTCGAGATCACTCCCAGGAGAAGTATATTTTAGGTAACTTTGAAACGATGTCAAAACGCAGTCAGTAAACTTGCGTTTTTGAAATTAACAGCATTCAATGCAGAATTTTGTCCTCTTTAAAATGATATATGACACAAGTGCATATGTAGAAATTCATGTTTTGGACTTTTGGCCAGCTTTTCGGGCTTTTTCCCCAATGTGGGCTGGGGCGATGCCCTGCTGGTGGGAGATACCTGGTTGAGGAAACACCAGCAAAGCGAGAGGAAGGTCAGGAACATACCATCCAGCGAGAGATCACCGCCTCTTCCCTCGATAAAAACATTCACAACACTTACGGGACTAGCGATTGTTGCGTCCGGAATCACTAACAGTCATCGCAGAGGTGTCGCTACGTCCTCGGCGAACCCGGTGCAGAAAGTCTCTAATTGCTCTTAAGAAGGTCCCAAGTGATCAATCCCATCTTTATTGGGGGTCGGCTTCAATCAGGACCCTTCGCTTGGAGGACCCTGTGCAGCACATCGATGGCACTGCGACTCTGACACAACGTCAAGTTTTGAGATGTAACGATGATGATGATGATGATGATGATGATGATGATGCTTGAATATTGTGATTACCATAATTACCATCTCCACAACCATGATCACCATCTCCATCATCGCAACCATCACCACGGCCATCACCATCATTACCACGATCACCATGTCTCCATGGCTGTCATCACCACGATCACCATTGTTATCTCCACGATCACCATTGTTATCACCACGATCACCATTGTTATCACCACGATCACCATTGTCATCACCACGATCACCATTGTTATCACCACTATCACCATTGTTATCACGACTATCACCATTGTTATCATCACGATCGCCATTGTTATTACCATGATCGCGATCAGCACCACAATTATTACCATCACTATACCACCGTACCATCACCATCAGCACCACTACCACCACTATCACCTTACCATCCCCTTCAGCTACCACCACCACCATTATTTCCACCAACTTGCTGCTGCTACATACGCCGCCTTCGTTGCCGCTCACAAATTGAATAGCCCGGCGATCCGGGGCAATGGGCGCTGACGGTCGCTGGCCTGCCCGAGCGCCGCCATTATACGAATTAGTTTAGCGCCCCAGATTGAGGGCTTGGGTTGCCTACGCAAAAACGAGCCCACGCCGCGCCTACCCCCCCCCCCCTCGTCACCGCACAATGGACCGAAGCGAATCTAAGCACAAGAAAAATAAAATGCCTGAGCATTAATAAAAGGTGTCGAGAGAGTAAAATAACTTTTCATTTGCAAATGATAAGGTCAACACCCCATCGATGGGAGTGATGAGCTGAGATTGTTAACTCATCGGACCGTGTATTTACCAAAGATGTTTTATGTGCACCAAAGCAATGTTTTCTTTATTTCACCGGGAAATAACGTTCTAGAACATTGAAATAACGTTTCTTAGTTGGATGTGTTAAATTTTTATTTTTTTTTTGATTTCGAAAATTTTACGTGGGAAATTTCAATTGCTGTTGTTTTAAGCAGAGGAATTTTCGATAAAAAGTCACTTACGAAGACAGAAAATTTCATCTCTATGCGAAAGAAAGCTACAGTAAAGCAATTTCAATACATACATTTTCGAAGCATGTGGAAAATATTGTTTACCGTCGTCTTAATACTGTCTGTAAAACTGAATGTTTAAAGTAAAAGTAACTGTTGGCAGAGGTGATGTAAAATGTAAAATATTTGCAGAATGTTTTATAACAAACTTCTCTCTTTTTCTTATTATATTTTTACTGCAATGATGACTACTTTAATAGAAGCTAACCAAGATTAAACAAGGAAGGGAGATTATACCATTCTCACAATTCCGTCTACCTTTCCCTGCACAGTGGTGATTTGCATTTAGTTACTTGTACTGGGTAGATGATGGTAGGAATGATAATGAACGGTGAATGATCATAAGATGTGCATTGTTATGCGGAATGATGCTTGAGATACAATATGTGGCGATAGGAGAAGCCATGTCCCCAACAACCACGTCGTCAAAACAATAGCTTTACGTCGAAATCGAACCAAAACATCTCTTATCAAAGTTAATACGTCAATCCCTATACAGGAATTATTAGTACCTTATACCTTTCAAATATTTTTTATTTGTTATTCCTTTATTTTTTCACTTACCAATTCCTTTAAAAATGTAAATAAACAACACGCACGGGTTCCTTGAAGTATGTCCTATAGTCTGCTTCCGGAGTGAAGCTCACCCGCTCGGAGAAGTTTTTAGTTTTTCCGTGTTTTATTAAATTTGCGCATTTTTATTTATTAAATTTGCGACGGATTATTATTATTATTATTATTATTATTATCGTTGTTGTTGTAATTATTATTAATTAACTGCCACCGGGTCATGCCCAATTGAAGTTCAAATAAATGTATTCTGTATACGCTGTCGGTTGTCTCGATGTCGATGCGTGTGGATGTTGATAGTTGTTCGCGTTCTTTGTGTACTTTTTTCTCCTGTCGTTCCACTCGTATACTTTTGTAGTTTAAGATCATTCAATTTTGGGATCGCTTCTCCCTTCACCCTCCCCGATTCGTTTCACTTTCCTCTGACTCTTTTATTCGTTTAATTGTCATCATTTCTGTTGGCTTTGATTTTAGGTTCGGCAAAAAATAAGCGATTGTCATTCCCTCAATTACAAACGAAACGACCAAACGCCCTTCAAAAGGGAAGTGCATGAACCCACGTTCAATGTCGTTTCGGCCCACTGTGCGTCTGTCCCCGCTGCCTGGCGCAGCGTGGGGTCTCTGCGCGCGTTCGCTGTGGTAATTCGCTTAGCGGCCGCGTCAGCGCGAGCGACGCGCACCCGTCGCGACGCGCGGACAGGCCGCCTGCGCGCCAGCGCCGCCCTCGACGCCGCTCCTCGTGGGCCGGCTGCCTTCCGCGGATTGTTTTGCGTTTCCGGACGCGTCAGATACCATGGAATTTTATCCCGTGAGTGTAGTGAATGTTGTATTCCGGGAGGTGATAAATCCGGCGCCAACCTACATGTCCGCTTGCGGAGGATGTCCCTCATGGAGTTATCACTCCCAGCTGGGCACCGTTTCAGCCGAGTCTAGCTGTAAACGCCCCACTGGTCTCGTAATATGTGTGTTTGTGTAATGCATTCAAGTATGTGCGTGTATGTATCTGCGTAAGGGGGGAAGATAAGATAAGGAAGAGGAAGAAAAGATTGCGTGCGGTCGGTGACCGTTTGTTGGGTTACTTCTCCGGCATTCGCTTTTCGTTTACAGAAGAACCTATGGAAAACTGCCGATGAGAGCAGCCGGCCGCTAGAATTCTCTTCTAACGGGAAATCGGAAATTATATGATTACGATTCCATCTTAAGGTTGTTAACTTGTTCCACATGATCATTTTCATCCCTCCTTCAGTTGTATAGCTACAGTCGAAATGCCGCCGTCCGAACTCGTGGAATGGATTACTCTAGGGGAACAATTGTCGGCAGATCTGAAAACTGAAGTTCCTGTAGAATGGCTTAGTGCATGCAGGAGGGCTGGAAAGGAATAGAAGTTACCGAAAAATTATTGTGTGAATGAACAGAGATGCAGTCGAATGAGATAATCATGATTCGGTTTGTGGGTGAATTTATGGCGGTTTCTAATCACTTCCATCTGTTTTGTATTGTTGGGCGTGAATATCCTTATAAATGATAGTCTCGTAGAATGGCTTTGTATATTTGATGATGTAGCTGAGGAACTATCCCATGTAATGTTGTATTGAATATTTGCAAAACTGTTTGCATCTTACGTAGAATTGCTTTTTTAGACAGTTTGTGCACGCCATAGCGGACAGCACTATCGATCTTCTGCGCATGCGCATGCGCTTAAGTGGTGCGCAACTTGAACTGCGCTCACGCAGAGGATCGATAGTGCTTTAGCGTTCGAGGGTGCTCAAACTCTCTAATACTGAAGGCTAGAAAGGTGTATAAGAGTTCTCGTACATGGCTATCTGGATTAATCGTAATGCAAGCGGTTACGAGCTTCAATTGAATAGCATGGTGCAGTAATAAATGTAACTCTAGTGGACACTGTGTTTGAATAGGGATAGATTTGAGTACGAACTCCATTGCTATGGACTGGTGCGTGAATATTGTAGGCACTGGTTAACAATGTCATGCCATTGCCATGCCGGTACCGGCAGAACACCAATGAAGGCGGTCAACGCCAGAATACAGATTACTTGGAATATTATTGAAGGAAAATTTTCTACAATTAATAAATAATTATTCTTGTACTATTTTGAAATGTGTTACAATTATGTTCTGCAAAGTTGTGTTAAAAAATTCACTTTTTGATAAGTGAAAACCGCATAAATATTCTGAACATTTTCTGTTGTCCTGAACCCTTCGGGACACTGATGGTCACACCCTTTCTTGAATTATTTCACAATGTTGGTACGTTTTATTAACTGTTATCTACTTGTGCATAGACAGACATTGAAATAAAAGTTAAACGTGCTAATGGACATGTATGGTTGTAAATGTATGTCGAAATTTTTAGGAAACAATTACACATTGCCATGTTTTCGAGTTTTTTAAACATCTGATAAGCATTTGGACGCGGCTGTTGCCGTTGCTGTAGTGGACTGTATAATTAATTGTTGGACAGGCAACGAGCTCGGTCCCATCGATGGCTCAGGGATTGCATGATGTAGGTTATCACAAAAAACACAGTTTTACCTTGCAGGATGATGTTTAATGAGTTTGTTGAAAACAAGTTAAATCCTTTAACACCATACACCATACATGAGTACACTTACTGAGTACATTACACTTTCTGTACAAGACCTTTACGTAAGTACAACACGGAGTCGCGACGTCTTTCTAGCAAGGCGTCCTGCCTGCGACTAAATTTAAGCACAGTTTAAATGAATTGGCACTTTCTGCCATGCCAATACACAATTGCAGAACTTAGCACTTTCTGCCATGCTGAGTTCATAATGCAAAGGTTGCCTTTACAAGTTTTACGTGAGATTTACACGGAGCCGCTACGTCCTTCTCACAAGGCTGCTCGTGAACGACTAAATTTACTTTGTTAGCGAAAGCTCGAAGAGGGGATTTTGAGTTTGTTTAAATGGGCCAATAGGCGACTGCTTTGTTAGCGGTCGCGAGTTGGCGGAGTGGGGTGATTTTGAATGGGCCAATTGGCGGCCGTTGGAGTTTGAAATATTCTAGAACATATTCGAAGGTTTCTGTGGCGTGACGCCGAGATTGCACAACCGCGCGCGCAGCACTGCCGCTTTGGGCCGGGCGGTTGGGGATATCTACACCGCACGTGCGAAGGGTGTCGCAACGGCGTGTGGAGATTTTCCATACTCCCGAACCCGGGCCCGAACAGCATTCAAAGACGATAGTATCACTAAAGATACTGAAAGGTTCTAATAATAAGTCATGAGCGATGGAACAGAAACTCCTTATTAGGTAATGGATCACGGGATCGGTCAATTAATGAATTACACTAGTTTGCCAACGTTTCGGAATATTTAATTCCTTCATCAGGGCTAACAAACAAAAAACACAATCACAATAAATAAGGACACTCTTCTGAACAACAACATAAAAAAACATGAATGAACATACATTTAGAAAAATAATTACACAGATAACTAAATAAATAAATAAATACATTATATACTGTATATCTAAGTCAAGGTCATATAAAGGATACACACCTTACTAATGCATATACTGGTCCAACATAATGTTCCTCCACAGCACAACTCCAATACAGAGTTGCTGAAGCACACACGTCCATAGCAGGTCCGACCATGGCCACGGCCCGAAAGAAAGTGAATGAAAAACCAGTGTATTGTCAGGACCACGTGCTAAGCAACTCCATGCCGGAACCATGCGTATCCGGTTTCATTATCATTATTCATTTATTTATTTATTTACCCTTTTTTTATTAAAAAATTTTGTATCTTTTCATCCGAACCCGTATTACGGAAAAAACAATTATTACAATTATTTGTATTACTATATTATTAATAAGGTACCCTTAATAGATATCTTGAGTATTGAGAGAAAATGTAAATCATAGTATATTACGTACTTCCGGTGAATGTGTGTTGATATTTATATTGCTTAATTTCATAGGGTCAGTTATTTGTTGTATTATTTATTTATTTTAATTTTTTGTTTTTTTAACAATCAGAGTACATGTCAACTGGGGTTTGCACAACGTAAACTCTACAATATTTATCAATGGAACACTCATATGAATGAAGCCATTGACATCATTGCCAACACAACCAACCAAATTATTCATTTATTTCATTTATCTATTCATTTATTTATCTTTTTCTCCTTTTTTTTCTTCCTTATATATTATATTAATTTTAATATTTTTTGATACATAAATACTTAAAATTATATTGTATGTATAATATAGATGCCATACCAACCCTGACTAGGGTGGGCAAAAATATATTAAAATAATAATAATAATAATAATAATAATAATAATAATAATAATAATAAT
>BLKR01001577.1:247500-272295 GCA_011170035.1 Teleogryllus occipitalis | reverse complement strand
ATTACATTAGATTCCTCTGAGTTGTTTAACACATCCATATTTTTGTCCTCTAAATTTTTAAGATTTTAAAACTCCACAAACATAGTCTGATTTGTGTTCTGAAGACGAATATATATATATATATATATATATATATATATATATATATATATATATATATATATATATATATATATATATAATCATTAAAATGTTGATATTTTGTAGGTTTATGTGAATAAAGTGAATAAGTTTTAAGTCACATTAAATTGAAAATCGATCTTTGAACTCTTAGGAAATGTATTCTTTAGAATTTGAGTTACATTTTTGCTTTTTTTTCTTATTTACTTCATTTACTTCAAATTAAATGTTCCAAGACAATTTAAAAATGTATTATAAATATACCCATGTAATACTTCGAATATCAAATTCACAACAAATCCTGATGAGTGATTTTCATTTTATATTGCTGGTTTGTCTGTAAACAACCACGCTGAAAATAACCACTGGGTACTGGAGTTTAATCAACTCCACCGACATAAATCTACTTAGACGGTATTGACTTAGTTTTCCATCTATCCACTAAGATCGCAGCGCTAAAACACGCAAAAGCACGTTTTGGGAAATTTCTTTGAATGTTCTGTCCGGATCCGAAAACAAATTCAGTTCCCCATCAGGAGACTAAGACGCGTCGAATATGTCTCGATTGGTGCACGGGAAGTGGTCTAGCCGTGAGTGGCGGAACCGCACATCCAAACATCCGCACACTCGGGAGTTACTCAAATACTATATAGGGATTGTATCTGATATATCTAAAAATATTGATATCAAATGTTTATCCAATTAAGAAACAACCTACAAAGGAAGAAAACCAAGAAACTTTGATTCTCACAAAAAATGTCTAAAATTTTGATGAATTTCTTCTGACGCGCACTAGCCGTCAATAAACGATGTGTGTTCCTTTCAATTAGTGTTTTCTGACTCGATCCCGCCGCGTCACGACGGCGCAAACTTTCTCTGACGCCGCGCGTGTCGTCGTGCAAAACGTCCCCGCCGTGCGTGCAGCGCCGTTTGGAGTGCGGGCAGCGCGGCCGTGTGTGGGGGGGGAGGGAGGGGGGAGGGGGCGGGGCGGTCCGCGGGGGAGGAAGCCTCGCGTGCGTGCGGCGGGCAGGGAAGGGAGGGGAGGGGGCGGGGCGGGCGCGCCGGCAGGGCGACGCCGGTGCTCAGCAATTTGCGGTGGGGGTGCGGCGAAGAGGGCGCGAGGCGTGCTCGCTCGCGCGCGCGCGCGGTCGATCAATGCGTGCACGCGTGACCGCGCCCGATGCACCGCCAACTCGGCGCCATCGCCGCCCCCACCGCCGCCGCGGCCCCGCTGCACCCGGCCATGCGCCCCGCCCCTTCGCTGTTGCCCGCTAACCGCATGCGTCGCCATTACGAGGAGTTAGCTCCCGAGATAACGCGTGATTATTCGAACTGTTCGGATAGACTGCTCGTCTACTTGTAAATAACCGCTGAGCTTGTCACATTCTGAAAAACATAGGTTAATACTTTAAGTATGACTCGATGTTGTCACATTCCGTAAAACATAGGTTAATATTTTAAATAGGACTTAAAATTTGGTTGCTTTTGAGAGTGACATTTAAACTTCCTCCTCATAGACATCTTCGAATAGTTGCTAAATTCCCCTGCTCTTCCAGCCACTTCTCTCTCCTATTTTATCTTTTCCGTCGTTTCTACTGTTGTAATTCCTTGACATCTATTCTCTCCATGGTTACCGTTCGCATCTTCGAACTCTGCCTGTCTCATTGGCAACTCTGTCCAGCACGACCTTATAACACACCATACGCTATCCAAAAACTCTGATTACTAAACCAATTACGCATGGCGGTTCCAGTCCTGGCTTGGGCATGGTTGTTTGCCCCTTGACTTTGTATGTGTTGTCGCTGAGGACCTCGCGTTCTGCTGACCCCAGGTCAGAGGAGCTTGCGAGTGTGTTGGTCTAGTGTATGGTCAAATATGCGTCCCATCGGGACGTAAAGGATAACCGGCTGTTGGCTGGATAAAAGCCCTAGAAAAAAAATTACGCCTGCCTACTACTGACGAACGTTGGTGTGCGGCGTTGTTGCAGTTTGCAATAGTCTCCTCCGTTGTCTAACACGGGTGCTTCTCTGTCATCGCTGCCCCCGCCGCCGCCGTCACTCAGCGGTGTTGCTCTGACGCCACTCGCTGCCTCGCCCGACCTACTCCGCCTCGCGCAGAGTGCGCCGTGGGCGGAGGCGCTTGCGTGCTCGCCCCCTTCGACTGGGACTCGCTGTTCAGATGCGTTGGACCGATTTAGCGCGCTTTGCAACATTCGTGTGTTGACTTTTCTAAAGTGTACGGTATCTGTCAAAACACAACACAAAAAATCACGCATCGAATATTTGTGTTTCAGTGTACAGTAATTGTCCTCAAATTTTACAATATTATGATTGTCGCCGTTACAGTGAATCTATTAAAAGTTAAAGCAGTAATGCAATGAAAGAGATGATGAGCATGTTTATTTTTAATTATATTTTTTACGTTTTATTCCAAACTAGCTGACCCGGCGAACTCTGTTCCGCCTTAACAGCCGGTCCAATCTTTTTCTCGCGTCGCACTCACTGTGAGAAACTGTACTATCCTTGTTGCACTCGTGATAATAAAGCAATTGCAGATTTGTGTTTTTCTCTCAAACAAAGCTCTGATATTAAATAGATAATTAAAAAATCTATTACGTAGCAGAGCGTTTTTTTTTTGGAATTGATTTTTGTTGGCTCTAAGCTTCCTGCTCACCAAATCGGTACAGCCGTTCTTGAGTTATAAATAGTGTAACTAACAGGACTATATATAGATATAACGGCGAACGAAAATACAAATCATTATCGCCTTCTGTTATCAGTGCGGCGTTACAACAATGGGTTACAACAGGCAACAATGACCGCTAACATGCGAAACCACGCGAAAACGTGCGAAAACGTGCAAAAACATGCGTTCTCACACAGGAACGCTGTCGAACGGGATAAACAGTATCCTATGTCCGTCTCCTGGCTCTAAGCTTCCTGTTCACCAATTTTCAGCCAAATCGG
Organism: Teleogryllus occipitalis; assembly: GCA_011170035.1. Taxonomy (NCBI): domain Eukaryota; kingdom Metazoa; phylum Arthropoda; class Insecta; order Orthoptera; family Gryllidae; genus Teleogryllus; species Teleogryllus occipitalis. The sequence continues at coordinate 269,209 of BLKR01001577.1, read as the reverse complement.
TACAGCCGTTCTTGAGTTATAAATAGTGTAACTAACACGACTTTCTTTTATATATATATAGATATTGTTTTAAGTTTTTCGTAGGAAATTAAATAGGCTGAACTATACTAGTTGAAAGCCATAAGTGATATTCTTCACTGTTGAAGTAATAAATTCTGATTATTAAACTTTTTTTTTTTTTTGTATTCCTTCGGGCGTCATTCCCTTGATCGCTTGTGGTAGTATGCACGTTGGCGCACGTTTGAGCGACCTACTTGCCTGAAACACAATTGCCCGTTGGGGTGTGGGTCGCGTGTTTGTAAGAGGGTAGCTATTGAAAGCATGCCTTCAATCATGTTAACGATTTTAATCGTAAAACATTTGTAACCTTTAAGCAAAACATAGCTGTTTGTTCCTAAATAAAATACTCTCTAGAGAAGTTTATCCAACACACTTCGAAAATAAATTGAAAATGCTTAATTACAACCATAATGTTTCAATAAAAATATTGAAAAAATATGTATAAAACAGTCAAGTATTTATAAATCAAATTCAGACTTTCATAAAAAAGCGAAGTTTAGTAGAATGCCAGGCAAATAATGGGTGTGTGTGTAACAGGAATAGCTACGCAAATTGCTCGGAGACCACATCGAGAGCGTTTCTTTAGGAGCTACAAACTCGCGAAATCATTCTCCGCCGCCGGAATTACTTCAAGGTTTCCAAGGCACACATTCACAGCGTGAAATGTGTGCGGTAATCCATTGCAGCACTCTAAAAATACTCGTCTGCGAAGGAAACCTCAGCCGTAAATTCTTGCTTTTACGATACAATCTCGCACCTTCAACGTCGCGTCAGCGGCGCGCGGGGTCCAGGAGGCGGCGCCGTGTGTGTGTGTGTGTCGCCGCGAGTTCCCCATTAATTACCGGCAGACACTTCCCCCGGGGGGTGGGCTGGCGCGGGCTGCGACAGCGTCCGACGCGGCGTCGCCGCCGCCGCCCCCACCGACGCGAGGGCGCGCGCAGATAAGATAGCGACGGCGATTTCCGCGGGGAGCACGCACGCCCGGCGGTTGTGGACGCGGCCGCGGGTGCATGGCGGCGCCGGCGCCGGCAGGGGCGGGGCGGGGGCGGGGGAGGGGGTGCCGAGGAGGCGGTCGTGGACGCGGTGGTGGAGTGCAAGCGGCGGCGGGGAGGGGAGAGTGGACGTGGCGGTGGCGGTGGCGGTTGTGGATGCAAACGCGGGTGCACGGCGGCACCAGCGGGGGCGGGGTGAGCGGGGCCGGGGTGAGCGGGGGCGGGGTGAGCGGGCGGGGTGAGCGGGGGTGGGGTGAGAGCGGGGGCAAGTGAGTGGCGGTGAGCGGGGGCGGGTGCGAGAGGTGAGAGGGGGCGGGGTGAGCGGGGGCGGGGTGAGGTGAGAGGGGGCGGGGTGAGCGGGGGGGGGGGGGGGGGGGGGGGGTGAGCCGGGTCGGGGTTGGGACGGAGGCGGTTGTGGATGCGGCCGTGGGAGCATGGCAGCGCCGGTGCTGGCGGGGGCGGGACGGAGGCGTGGGTGGTGTGTTGCGGGGCGGGGCGGGGCGGGGAGGGGCGGGGCGGGGCGGGGCGGGGCGGGAACGGACGAGGGGGCGGGGAGGCGGTCGTAGGGGTGCGGTGGCCAGTGGACGTGGCGGCGGCGGCTGTGGACGCGGTCGCGGGAGCACGGTGGCGCCGGCGGGGGTGGGTCGGGGTTGGAAGGAAGCGGGGGCGGGACGGAGGCAGTCGTGGACGCGGTGGCAGAGTGCAAGCGGGGGCGCGGAGGCGGGGCCGGATGGAAAGGCGGTGGTGGCAGCGGGGCAGGCACGCTACCCATAGGGTTAGGGTATGTGTGCCCCAACAGGACGGGCAGCGGGGGTTGGGAAGGGGGTGGGGGTTTTACGATGGTGCATCGACGGCGAGAAGGAAGGGGTGGTGGCGTCGTTGGAGGTGAGTGCGGGGGCGGGCTGACGGGCTCAGCCGCGGAAGTGACGCGACGGCGCGGCGCTGGGGAGGAGCGCGGCGGCGGAGGGAGTGGGCGGTGGCGTGATGTGATGGCTGCGCTGGCTCTTGATGAGAGTCCAGGTGCGGCGTCGCGGTGGAAAAGAGGGTGTCCGTGATGATGATACTGACGGCAGCGAGGGGACGGCTGGCATACCGGTATCAGAGGAAGGGGCTGATAGAGGGAGGGTCGCGTGGATGACAAGCGTATGGATTGAAGGATTAAAACTAGGGGGAATATAAGTTTAACAATTTCAAGGGAAATGGTTATTAGAATATTTTAGAAAGTAAATAATAGAAATCATAATAACAATTTCAGAACAATGAAAAAATATTAAAATGAAATGAAAAATAACAAGATACTGTATCAAAACAAATAAGGCTATAAAATACTATTTCAAACAAGAATAGTGTAAACATAACAACACAAGCGATGCAAGTTAATCAAGGAAATGTATTTGAATTAATATAACGCAGTTAGTAATAGGATACTGAATTGGCAAAAACTTTGAACACATTAATATTAAAATTGAATTTGTACGTCGCAGGTTTACGGACATTTTAAATTGAAATGCAAAAATAGACCGAGCAAATTATAATATTGTCAAGCGGATGTCGAGCCGTAAAATCAAAAATTAAATTATTGATGAAATATTCATAATTGCAATTATCTTCACTTCGGCCAAGTAGCACTGCCGGCCTGAGTAGCCGAGATCACTAAGGCAGAAGGCCCATGGCTGCTTCGGCTCGAAGGGAGGCGGGTTCCAATTCCGTTCCGGCCATTGATGCATGTCGACCAGAAGAGTAAACTCACAAATAAACAAACATCTACGTGTTCTAGAATATGGATCATGCAATAAGACAGCTCTTATGGTCGTTTCAAGGTATGTTAATCGTGTATTAATTCCTTGTAACCTGAATTGTATCGTTTTATTCTTTTCACCTGAATTGTATCAAGATAAAGTTTATTACGATCAGACACGATGATTTTGTTTTTCTCATCTTGTTTAGCCCTGATGATGCAAATACATTTGACGAAACGTCGGTAAACAACCATGTATTAAAATATTTGGCTAGTTCTTACCAACCCCCGTAGAGCAGACCTCAGTATAATATATATGGTCATTAAGAATCCTCAACAAAAAGAAAACTAGTGGTGTTAAAACAGCACGTATTTCAAAATATATCTTGAAAGAACAGATTTTATTAAAGGAAAAATTCCTTATAAAGAGATAAAAGGGATTATTTTATTGAAGGAAGAAATCTTGAATATTTTAGCTGTATGAAAACCCCCAAAAACTTTTGAACTTTTACTATTTTGAAAAAAAAGGTTTTCAACGAACATGAGACCTACACTATTCTCTTAAACGTCCTTCACACTATTCAACAGCAACATTTAACCAAAGCGATGGAGCCATTATTTTGAAGATTTGGAAAATGTCCCAGGGGCTTGATGTAAAGTACTCGTCAAAATTAAAATATCCACAGACGGACAGACGGACAGACGGACAGACGGACAGACGGACAGACGGACAGACGGACAGACGGACAGACGGACAGACGGACAGACGGACAGACGGACAGACGGACAGACGGACAGACGGACAGAGGGACGGACAGACGGACGAACGGACGAGACGGGACAGGAGACAGACGGACGAACGGACGAACGGACGAACGGACGAACGGACGAACGGACGAACGAACGAACGGAACGGACGAACGGACGAACGGACGAACGGACGAACGGACGAACGGACAGACGAACAGACGGACAGACGGACGAACGGACAGACGGACAGACGGACGAACGAACGGACGAACGGACGAACGGACGAACGGACGAACGGACGAACGGACGAACGGACGAACGGACAGACGGACAGACGGACAGACGGACAGACGGACAGACGGACAGACGGACAGACGGACAGACGGACAGACGGACAGACGGACAGACGGACAGACGTTTGCCGTCATTCTATTTTTTGTATCAAGGACCCATTAAACAATGATAATACGAGTTCCTCCGACGAAAATTCGCCGTTTTTTAGCGCAGCATTACATAACTTTTTGTCTACTCCGTAGCAATGAAGTGAAAAGTATCTCTCCAAACGCCGACCACTACAGAGAGTCCACCCGAGCGGTGGCTGAGCAGGCCGCCGAGCGCGCGAAGCCGCTGTCCGCGGGGCGAGGAGCAGGAAAGAGCAAAGCGGTGCAGCGCAGGGCGGAAGACGCCCCTCCGAAGGGCGACGGCGCGAGGGCGAGGGCGAGGGCGGCGATCGATCGAATGCACCTGGGCCGCTGCTGCCCTTATCGGAGCTGATAAGTGGTGCAGGGGGAGAGCGCGCGTTCCCTTTGTGTGCGGTTGGGATTTGGAGCACGCTGGATTGTGGACGAGGCGAGTGCCATGTGTGAGAAGTGGGCTGGGTCGGAATTAAGATTTTTCAATTTTGATAACAGCCAGTTAAACCCAAATTTACACGTATTTTCTCCTAACCTACTAGCATACACAAGTCGGATTAAGGAATTTGAATATGTTCCATCAGGGATGCGAATCGGGAAAGCTACTTTTAAAATTAATTTTACTCGCTTTAATCAATTTCCTGCTACAGGAGAAAATATTCTGAGGAATATATCGTTCTTTGTTTTTATTATATTAACGATTAAAGAATATTAGTATATATTTTAACTATTGTGTTCTAAACACACGTTAAGCTAAACTTTTATAATTATTAGATTATAAAAGTTTATAAAAGGAAAATTCAATTATCACCATTAACAATAATTTGTTTAATTGAAACGTTTAATACTTGGCAATCCTACAGGTCAGCTACCCCAGTAGATACCGTAGGTCAACCACTAGAACGCCCTAGGAGGCACGAGTATGCCGCGCCGGGGCGTGTCCAAACGGTCATGCATCACCCGCCGTGGAGGCGTCGGCGTCGGCGGCGGCGGCGGCGGCGGCGGCGGGGGTCGAACCCGTGTGCCGCCGCGTGCGCGCGGTGGATTAGCCGACGCGGCGCTGCTCGGGCACGGAGCCGCCGCTGAAACCTGCCGCAACACTATCTGTTTTATGCACACGCCGCGCCCCGCCCCGCCCCCCGCTGCTGCCAGTGATATATCGTCCCGCCTCCGCTGGGAAAAACCGCTTGGGGAATGGTCAACGGGCGTCCTCACGGCGAGTTCAAAGTGCGCTCGTGGCCCAGTGCTGTTCGTGCGTCACATTTTACAATGAAGTGAAAAAGAAAATGGACTGTTCGCGATAAGCAATCAAAACGAGCTGCTAATCCGAAAGAAAAGTGCTGAGTAGTTTTTAGTTTCAAATTTCCGTGTAATGTTTTTACACATACCACTAACAACTAAAACTGTGTATGCGTGGCAAAACATTAATATGATTGTCTGCAACATGTTTCGTTTATATCAGGCATTGAAATCTCTTTCAAGTACGACGAGATCCAGATACAGTGAAACTTCGTTTCCAAAACAGTTTTTCAAATGTTATAACATTATAAAATGTTATCTATCAGACTGTTTTTTGGCCCTTCATTTTAACGACAGATAATTTTTTTAGGATAACTGTTTTATTTCAATATATTACTTGTGATACATAATAGTAATATAAAACAATTATTCTAAAAAAATTGTCTTTAAAATAAAGAACCAAAAACAATCTGAAAATTGAAAATCTATAGACAGGAAAATAAATAATAATTTTAAAATGTTATCTTATCCCCCCCTCTTCCACCGTGGCTCATGGTTAGCGAGCTAGCTTTCCATGCGACGACCACGAGTTCTATTTCCGGAATGGATTAAAATAGCAGTCGCTTTTCACTGTCATGTTCTAGTTCATATAATTGATGGACAAGATGAAATCTTCTCGCAAATAGAAAAATTCAATTAATCTTGTAAAGGGTTGCGAACTGCGTACCATAGCTGTCCCGAGACTAAGGCCGTCAGGCTGGGACGCCATGGAATGCATTTAGTCTACTTAGGGTCTAGTGTAAAAGATCATACAAAATTTCTATCCCAATAAATATTAAAATAATATTACCGTTTTTCATACCGATATTACAAAATATTGAAGACATTTCAACATTTTGTGATCAAATTATTTAATTATCTGTAACATTTTCTGATAAGATATAAAAATATTCAATGTAAAGAGGGTTTTATTCCTTGAAGGAGGTATCTCCGTAATGGAAACACCGCTCTTGTGCCGAAGAGAGCAGTTCACTGGACAGCGATCTACCGTGTGCGCCGTCCTGATGCAACCCGTTGCGCCGTTGCGGGCGGCGGTGCCCTGTGTAAGGGGAAACCTCTGCCTTGTCGCTTCAGGCGGACGAGGAAAGAAATTCATTTACTATTATTTTTTTCAACTACCTTTTAGTCTTAATTAGAAATTTATAGAAATTAGAAACAAAGATTTTTTTCATGTTTTGAAAACAAAGATTTTAGTTCTATACTTTTTGAATACCTTTGTAAGCAAATCATCTATTAATTGTGCATAAATCAATAAATTCATAGACCTCAACACAAAAGATACGACCCAAAAATGTCATTTTGTAGGAAAACTATTTTTTCTGGAGCGTCTCCAGATTGTTCGCGACTAAGGACAGAGTTTTTTTACTCCATATACCAGTCACCTCATGAACTATCATTAAGAACCTTTTTTGTTGATATTGTTATTTAACGTCGCATCAACATTTAGATCATTAGCGACCAGTATTGGAGTTAACGTTATGGCAACTGTGAAGACGTAATGATATGGTGAAGATAAAAGATGAAAGTACGAACACAAATACAACCATGTCCAAGGCGGAACTCGAATCCGAGATCCTTCGTTCCGAGATCGCTGCGACACTACTGTCTTAGCGATCTCCATCACCGAATCGGCCATGAAACTTTTAGTAGTCAAAATATACTATTTTAAAAACATTACTTCTCGAACTAAAAATGACAAATTTTGAGTTCCTATTGTTGATTAAGACGAGCAATATACTATTAAGACGCAGAAGAATGTTAATGGACGGCATGTCTCCAGGCAAGTTCTATTTGTCAAAATTTATCTAAATATACTTTGAATTCCAGTACAACAAAACCTTCACATAAGTAACTTACTTGAATGTTCGAATCTTACGTAAAATGGACATTATTTATCTACGAACGGGTAATGCTGGTATAGATGATCGGCAGAGGAGACAAATACTAGACACAAATCCAGTACGAGTTCACAGGGCATAGCTGTTGTGATTCATATTCTGCGTAACAATTCTCGATATTGACATATTAAGTCTCAATTATTAAAATAACGCTTATTATAAATCAAATTAATATTATAAGAAATTACTTAATAAGCAATTGATCGTAAAAACTTATTTTAATTTGTATGCATACTTATTGCTTCCACAGCCATTTGATTAACAGGGATTTTCAGGCCACCGGAGTAGACACCTAGATTTATTCTTACCCGCTTCGAGTGCACAGAACACCGTCCAACTGATATTCCCATACGCCGGAAAGAGATACAAAACATGCCAATAACCTGTAGGGGGCCACTTGGCCAGATCGAAGCTTACCAGATTTCCTGGTTGGCACCGGAATTATACGCCATTTACATATGACAGGGCAAACCCCTCCTCAATTTCTCCTGAGTAGGAGAGGTTCTGCGACGAAGAATCCAGAGTCCGACTGGCCACCAATCAGGATTATCAGATCCACAGGGTACGGAGTCGCCACTCCATACAACATCCCCCTTTGGCACTAACTACACAGGCACACAAAAAAGTTGTCAGACCCAAAGTTGATACATGTTTCTCTATGTATGTCCACGTGCTGAATCCGAATCTGAAGGCAGAATTGCGCCACCATCCTCCAGTCTTTTTTAAAAGCGAAAAACCATCGTGAAATTGTATTTTTGTTTTTGAGGATTATTGTCAGACTCGAAGACTTGTGTGACATGTGTGCCATGTCGACGCGCTGAATCCCAAACTGCGCCACCACCATTTAGTTCTTTTTAAATCGCAAAAAAACACCCTCAAATTTCCGATCTATAATTCCATGGAGGATTTTCGCGATTTAAAAAAAATGGAAGGTGATGGCGCAATTCTGACTTCAGACCCGGATTTAGCACGTCGAAATACATTTAGAAACATGAGTCAAGTTTTTGGGTCTGACAACTTTTTTGTGTGCGTGTGCTCTGAGACACATTGGGATACTTGGCAATCCAACGACAATTCCTCCCTGTGGATCTGAATATCCAAGTACTTGTCAGAGCTTCTAAATATAAACCCGAGACCGACTTTGTGATAAATCCGAGTGCAGGATTTGACCCGTTTCATTGGTTATTTTGCGTTTTTAGGCGCGTCAGCGGCTATAGTCATTAGTCCAGTAAGTGTACTGATATTGCGTAAGGTGGCTGTATTCCTCGCAATCTGGAACCGATGAACTATGAGATACAGCACCAACCTGCTTGGTAGACTAGCGGGGACCCTCCTCCAGGTATCTCCGCCAGTGAGTACCACCCCAGCTAGGCAAGCTCTAAGCTTCCGTATGATCTCCCGACATACGTGGTAATGTAGTGCTTGTTAGTGAAAGCGTGTGTATATTTGTGTGTATGTGAGAGAAGAGGATTGGAAAAAGATGTAGAAGAAAAAATATCGCGCGTAGTCCGTGGCCCGTTTATTTGGATTACACTTCTGCATTCACCTGGAACTGGTCAGAAAAACCATGTGAAACTACCGATCAGAGAATTCTCCTTCAGATATCGGCTGAATGTGACCTAGCTGTATAACTGGCGTCGAAAATGATCTACCATCGGACACGAAAGCTAGGTCTTCCCGAACAGAGACACTGTTGCTTGCCGGAGACATCCCAACCGGTGGCGCGTTTCGAGCGAGGCCGTTGGGCGAAAGCGCTTGGGTCGTGAACGTGGGTGGATGGGCGTGGGCGGATGGGCGAGAGCGGAGGAGCGTGGTCGGAGGGGCGTCGGCGGATGGGCGTGTGTTGAAGGGCGTGGGCGCGTGTGCGTAGGGGCGTGAGCGGAGGGGCGTGGGTGGATGGGCGTGGGTGGATGGGCGTGTGCGGATGGGCGTGTGCGGATGGGCGTGGGCGGATGGGCGTGTGCGGATGGGTGTGTGCGGATGTGCGTGTGCGGATGGGCGTGTGCGGATGGGCGTAGGCGGTTGGGCGTGGGTGGATTGGCGTGGGTGGATTGGCGTGGGCGGAGGGCGTGGGCGGAGAGGCGTTGGCGGATGGGCGTGGGCGGATGGGCGTAGGCGGATGGGCGTGGGCGGATGGGTGTGGGCGGATGGGTGTGGGCGGATGGGCCTGGGTAGATGGGCGTGGGCGGATAGGAGTGGGCGGATAAGCGTGGGCGGATAGGCGTGGGCGGATGGGCGTGGGCGGATGGGCGTGGGCGGATGGGCGTGGGCGGAGGGGCGTGGGCGGAGGGGCGTGGGCGGAGGGGCGTGGGCGGAGAGGCGTGGGCGGAGAGGCGTGGGCGGAGGGGCGTGGGTGGAGTGCGTGCGCGGAGGGGCGTGGGCGTGGGGCATGTGGCGAAATCGAGGGGCATGAGCGAGAGGCGTCGGTGAGTGGCGTGGAACGGGAGCGGGGGCGTGTGTGTGTGCGGGGGCGGGAGTGGGAACAGTGACGTGGGCGGGAGCGTGTCTGATGGGCGGCGCGGGCGGTAGGCGAGCGCGTGCCGCGGGGCGACGTCGCGGGCGCCGCCAACGGCCGTCGCGCGCCACGCTCCACCGGCGCTCCGCCATGGCGTCGCGTCGCGAGGCGTCGCCCGCCCCGTTCGCCGGGAGGCCGCGCGGCGCTAATGGGGCGCAGGTGGGCGGCGGCGGACAATGGCGCCTCGTTACGCAGCGCGCGGACGCGGAGGGCGGCGGCAACGCACACGGCGCGTCGCAGCGAACGTCCGTCGCTGGCAAAAAAATATGACTGTATTGAAACAGAGCTACATTATATGACGAAGTTCGCGACAGTGAAACTCATGTCGTTCGATTTGATAATATTCATTGTTCTGCTAGTTTGGCTGGCGATGCGAAAGTAAATTGAAAAACAATACTATCATCGCCAGTGCAATGTTCAAAATGCGATGTGACAAAATACGTGACTGTCTAAACGGGGCCTTTTGGTGAGACAAAAAAGAAAACTGAATTCATTAATTTGGGATTATATGATTTTCTGCTAAATCAGCTAGCGAAGATGAAGTGAGGACACACGAACTGTGAGGAGCCAAAGGACATTGTTAATGTAGGAGGTATTTTTCACTACGTGCTTGTGTCAGAGGATACAAATAAGTAATACTACGTACCTAATAACCAGGATCATCACTCACCCATAAGCTCCCTGCGAAAACCAATGAAATTTCCAATATAGATTCTAATACTTGTCTATAGACAAGATGTATACATCTGGTACGCAATAGCCCAAATATGCATTATTAAATAAATGCAAACTTATATTATTGCATTTATTTAATTATTCTCATGTGCTGGAATATCAATTAAATTCCGTTTTCTCACAAAATGACTTCACAATTCCTATTCAATGAAATGATTAAAGAAGATACTGAATAATCGACAGCAGTCTTCTAAAAGTATCTGAAGTGGATGATCTAGAGTGGATTATCGCACACGTGTTACGCTACTTGATTGAGGTCTCCGTCTCTTGAACTAAAAATCTTAAACTGACAGTCATCAACAAACGTAACGACACTCTAGGTAATGTAATCTATTTTAGTGATATTACACCTTTTTTCTTTATTGCATTCTCAAGACCGTACCATTCATCCGATATCCTCGGAATCCTTGTGTTCTTTCAATGTGATAGTATCCGCGGAGTAATTCTTTTACTGAGGAAATCAAATGATCGAAAGAGAAATACCGACGATAAAATCATACCGATATGATTTTAGTTATTATCCGTTATAAGGTAGGCTCAAAAGTATCGATGTTACTGTTCGCAGTTAAAGTTGGAGGATACAGAAGGCATTACTAATGATTGATCGGGAGATCGTTTTGTGTTGAAAAAAATATGACAAAAAGTTGGAAATTTAGTGATACACATTAAAATAAGAGTTGCATAGAGTATGATGAAAGAAGAAACGAAATTCGTCCATAAAATGTTAAATAATAGATTTGTTGTCCATTATTTTTAACTTATAAGTGTATTCTGATTTGATTTTATTTGCTATTTTTGCTACAATTTACTTTGTTTCATTGTAGAAACGTGCAATGAAATCAAGTAATTTCAATCTCCGTCATACACCATGATCTTCATCTGTCGGAACGAAGATCATCCTTAAAAGCTTCCAGCCAAATCTGTGAAGTTTCCATTAGACCTACAAATAAAGAGAGATTCCTCATACTAGCTCATGATTTAGCAATACTGTTACTGCAGAGCAAAGCAAAGAGGAGGAAAACTTTAGTTGTGGAAGCTTTTGTTCCTGGAAGGGATGCAAAGTGATAAAACACACAGATACCTCCGAATGACAATCAGCCAGGCTGTGATGGCTGTGTGCAGGCAGTGGAGCACCCGGCAAATGTAACTCAGAGGACGATGGATAACTTACGACAGTTGGACCCTGAGAGGTATCGATAGGCGACGCGGTAATTACATAAGCCAGTGCCACCCACGCCCGGCCTCCTGGAAGCCGGCGCAAGAAACGCATTAGAGGGCCGCGCACCGCCGCTGACAAACGAGCTGCCGATCGCGCTGCGATTTCTCGCGCCTCGCTGCCCGCGCGACCTCGAAGTAGTCGCCGCATCGGAATGGCCTCTTGCTGAATGTTTTTGTTCCACTGAACGACAGCGGAGCTAATAATATCGAACTGTATCTGCACAATGAAAGGAAAAGGAAGGACGTATTACTAATATTCCGAATTGAAAACATGTTCTCGCAGAATTGCTCTTTTCTGTTCACGATCGACCCGCAGGTATTGTCTGAAAGAGTTAAAGCGCGTTGAATATTTTTCCCGGACAGCATTCTACTTTACAAAAATAAGTGGAAACTTTTTAAGACATGATGTCAGGTTGAAAATAGATTTCTTCAACCGTCACGACCATTATTAAATCTGGTTTGAAATTATGCCGGTAACTATTTTGACTTAAAATACGAATTAATTGTTATTTACTGAATCATGTTGTCCTTTCATGTATTTCCAGACATCTTTACGCATTTTCATAAACAGTATTCAATGATAGTGCTCCAAATGACTACGAAAACTGAACCACGAAATCCAGGAAATCTGTTTGCCAATATTGTAGTTCGCAACTAAATGACTGGCTAACTGCAACTTAGTAACTACGCCACATTTCTCAAAGCTCCTATTTATATGTTCATTCACCGTTAACTTTGACTTCTCACGAGCAAGAAATATGAACACAAGAGGTAATATGATACCACAGTCCCGTTATTTCACTTATCACCAACTGTAAAGAACATAAATCTCGTGTACAGAGACATATATTTCGACAAAACGCTGTAAACCAAGTCGCGAACACAAAACTATTCCTTATCCAGCCTTATCCAAGGAGTTGGGCAGCCTCTCGCTGCTTTTCCCAGGTGTGCCCCGCGCCGCACGGGGTGGGGGGCGGCGAGGGGGAGAGGGCAGCACAGCGGCGGCGGCAGTGGCGCCTCCGAGTTGAGCAGGCTTGAAGCGGCGCACGCCACAAATAAATATCCGCGAGGCACGCACAGCCTCGGCGAAAAGAGGCCAAACGCAGGTGCACGGAATCCCGACGCAATAAATTCCCCATAAATCTCCGGCGACAGCAGTAAAAACGCGACCGCCCCTCGTCCCAAGGTGCACCGCTCGCCGATGTCGACCATTTCGATCGTTATCTGCTTCGGGATGTAAGTGGTTTGATTGATGAGTGATTCCGGGTGCGTCAACTGCTAAGGTCATTAGTCCCAAAGGTAAAGTGAATGTTTTCATCGCTGGAGGTGGCCGTGGTCCGCTGACTGGCGAGATCCGGCGCCGACCTACGTCATGCGGGGATTTTTTCCAACTAGGTATCTCCCATCAGCGTGGCACCGCCCCCTATCGGACGAGCTCTCAGCTTTCGAGTGGTCTCCCGGCATGTGCGATAGAGTAGTGCATGCCAGTGTAAGTGTGTATAAGTAAGGGGTGAGGATAAGACAAGGAAGAGGACGGAAGGACCTCGCGCGGTCCGTGGCCCGTTTATTAGGGTTCAGCTCCGGCATCCACCTGGTGTTGATCGGAGAAACCACAGAAATCGGCCAGAGCAACCGTCCGCTAGACTTCTCCTCCAGACAGTAAATTTGACCAAACAGTCCTAGTGACACAGTCGGGACTCGAACCCTAAGAACCGGGAGCGGTTGCTTAGGGCATCAACTGATGACACTGCAGCGCCTCTGACCTGGAGGTCCTAGGTTCGAGTCCTGACGGCCACAGGATTTTCGACACTAGCTTTTCAGCTAGGCCGAATTCAGTCGCTGTCTGGAGGAGAATTCTAGCGGCCGGCTGCTCTGATCGGTAGTTTTCCGTTGTTTCTCCGATCTACACCAGGCGAATGCCGGAGCAGTACCCTACCAAACGGGCCACGGACCGCGCGCGATCTTTCCTTCATCATCCTTGTCCTATCCTCTCCCCTTACACACACACTTACACTAACATGCACTACACTACCAGATATTATGGGAGACCGGTCGGGAGCTTAGAGCTTGTCCCGGCTGGGGCGGTGCACCGCTGGTGGGAGAGTCCTGGTTAGGGGGAAACCCCACTAGCCGACGGTAGGTCGGCGTCGTATCTCGCCATCCAGCGGGGGAAGATCACCGCCACCTCCCGAGAAAAAAAACATGCACTATACTAACGGGACTAATGGCATAAGCAGTTGACGCGCCCGGAAACACGAAAAAATCAATCAATCGAACCCTAAGACCTTCGGGTCAGAGGCACTGCAATGACATCAGTTGATTCCTTGAGCCACCTCTGCCGATTCTATCCGTTTTGAGCTCTAATTGGAACCGGCAAGTTCCCGCCATGATGCAGGTAATGCATTAATGTCGATCGGAAACTTCAGCGACCGGATAAGTCGACCGTTTATCGCACATTGCTACGTAGTGCGGGTCAATTCTTCAGACGAGAAGCCTCTCGAGGTAAATTACAGGTCTGATTCTCCAATCTCCATTTATGTCCCGTTTGCTTCCGCATTGCTTCACACTCCCCTATTTTTTCTTCGAGAGGCAAACAAACGACTGTATAATAGTCCTGCATGAGGCTAACGATATTACTGGAGCGCGTGTACAAAGCAAAGCCACCACAAGGGGAAGCCTTCCGCCGCGAGATGATGGCTAATGGGGTCGCACGAGTACAATACAATTGCAGGGAGAGAGAGGAAGGAGCGCAGGGGTTAGTGGGGGCGGGCTGTGTGGATGCCGGTTCCTCTGTGAGGCTTCAAGGGGTTGAAGGAGGTGCGTGGAGACCGCTACGGATGGCGTGCCCGCATCTACGCAACCCGGCCACTTAAGCTTTATAGAAAGGACGGAGCTGAATGAGTTGGTATGTGAAACGTCTTAATTGTCAGGGTGTCACAGTTACGTTTTCATCGACTTCCCGTCGATCGCTTCTCCTTTGAGAAATAATGAACTTTTCAACGACAGAACAAATAACAGTTTCATTTAATGTCTTCTATCTTACAGTTCTCAAATTACAACAATTTCTTAAATACGTAAAAGTCAGTACTGCTAAAATTCCTAGCTCAGCATGTGTAATAACATTTGGATAAAACAGCGTTTCCGTGAAACTGACTAGCTTTCAAACTTGTTTCTATGATCTCGCAAAGGTGTAGTACAGTGTGAATTAATGGTAACAATGAATGGTTATGTACGAAATGAAACAAGTATGAACGACGCGTGAATGAAAAAGTAGATAAAAAGTTACCAAGAAAGAAGAAAGGACTACTAAAACATGTTTTGGGGTTCAAGTTATATACGCCAAAAAGCTTACTTATTAACTTTACAAGTATATTAAACTAAAATTAAGTTAGTTTTAGCTAGTTATTAATAAAATTCCCCCTCTTAGCTGCTTAAGTTGTAAGGTATCAATATACCATACACTTAAGTTAGAAAATAAATTCCCCCTTCCTTATGGTTACTGCGGAGGGGAAATTGAAGAAAAACTCGCAAAGCATTCTGCTTCTTTATTTAGGGTCTTCTATCACAATACACCGTTCCTAGTAAAAGACAACTGACAATGATAGCCCGCGGTCTTTTAATTGAATACCCCGTTGCTGTGTGGAGACAACTGACAACGGTAACCCGCTACGTTACAGATGATAATGAAGTCGGAAGAGGTGACGAAAGCAACGCATGTAAAGAAGGCGATAACTTCAACAGAAGCTGGTAAACGAGCAAATTAAGCAAGCTAACGATAAAAATAAGTTAAATATATCCTACAGGGCACGACTAATAAAAAATTGCACTTGTTTTTTTAATATTTAAATGTATCTTAATTTTATGCATTATTCAACACGAATTCGTAGCGCGCCTAAGTTCATGTGCATATTCAAAAGTATATGACTGCTGCTTTGTCATGCACACTAGGAGTTTGAGTTGAACTCAGTACTATAATACGACTCGATGAATGAGGCATTATTCGTTGACTTATAACATCGGTCTCTAAGGGCAGAGAGTCTACAAAACATGACCATTGAAACAACTGTACATGTGCATGCCACGCGGTTTCAAGCTCCGGGGAATATATCAGGGTTGTCGTGTTATGCAAATCGATTTGAGAGAGACGCAAGGATTACAAGAACGCATGACGTCTCCCAACGGGACGACAGAAAGGCTTGTGACTCATGTCTCCTGTCCAGAGAACATTAAGTAATTATTACATGCTGCAAACTATATGAAAAACAACAACAGAATGTTAAGCAAAGTAGTTGTGAGTAGTAGCTTCTAAAGCTCGCAGGATCAGAGTGAACATGAAGCACGAAAGTTTCGATTGAGCATGACCTGGTTAACTATTTCATTTAGATTATTCTTGCAAATTAGAGATGAAAGGAACTCTGTCACAATTTTAGAATTGTTATTTCAGAATTTTTATTTTTCGCATTATTTGAATTACTTTATATGCTTGTTAAGAATTCATAAATTGAGCAAAATATTTTCTGTGAAAAATGCGTAAGAGAAGTATATCAACGAAAATATTAAATTATTTTTTATTAACTTTATATAAAAATAATTACCAGTTCTCTTTCCAAACTAATTTTACAATCTTGTGAATTTCAAAAAGAAAGTATTGCCTACTAAAGAGGAACCTTTTTCAGTGTGATAAGTTACATTTTTTTGCATTGATGAAGTAAACTTCATGTTATTTATTTCTCAGAGCATTTACGAATTATTTGCATAATTTTTACATCGCATTCCACCCAAAGGCGAGCTTTGGTTTTACATCCGAACACTCACTGTACTCTAAAGTATTTACTAGGTCATGGAAAATTGACCATACGAGGATGGAGAATCAGCTCGAAGCCCAGCCCTTAAGGATGGAAAAGGGCTCTGGACTGTGAAGGGAGGCTCACGAGCGATCCGTAAACGGAGTAGTACTGCTCCGGTATTCTCCTGGAATTCTTATTTTTCTTCTTAAAAAGTCTAAGACTGGTTCTTTTCCAAGAATTATAACGAGTCTTTCCATGGAACTGGAATAGATGGGAATAAACCACGGAATGCACAGAAACCACTGGTCAAGCCATTCTTCATTTTAAGATGGCAATTGCTTCATTTAGGCAAGAGCCACGCTCACATCGTCCAACTCCGGTACTTCGTTGCGATCGAAAATTGGCCTCTATCGGGTTTCGACCCTACGACTTTTCTACTGACAAAGCTTCGATAGTGAACCTGCAACTGATACGCACCCGCTCTTATCATATGAACCCATCTTCCTAATTTATTGCTTCAAGGGACGACCGCCCCCGGAGCACGGCCCAAACCTGTGAGCGGGCGCGGTCCGCGCCCGTCGCAGCGGACCCGCATCTGCCCCCTCCCCCCCCCCGCCCAGCGGCGGGTACTTCGCTCGGAGCGGAAGGGGCGGCGACCGCACTGCTTCCTCCGCGGGCGGAGGCAGGCGGTGGCCTTGCTCTGGTGCCGGTGCCGCCGGCTCGCGGGGCGGGGCGGGGCGGGGCGGGGCGGGGCGGGGCGGGGCGGGGCGAGGCGGGGAGGGGCGGGGCGGGGCGGGGCGGGGCGGGGCGGGGCAGGCGGAGCGGGGCGGGGCGGGGCGGGGCGGGGCGAGGCGAGGCGAGGCGAAGCGCGACAATACGCGCGGGCATGCGGGTCGCCTTGCCGCCGCCGGAAGTGCGTGGGAACGCCTTCGTCCTTCCGGCGCGCCACCTGAGAGGCGCGCGGCCGACAGATTCCCTCGGTGCCGCCCGCGGGCGATGCAAAGAAGGGCACTCTGCGAAGAACGGGCGGGGCTGGAGAGGCCGCCAAGTGGGCGATGCGGGAGACGCCAACACAAGGCGCATAATAGGCAGTGTATTCTACTTGTGAAGGGTGTCCTAACTGCTTGTTTGAGTTTGTTAGTTACTTTTTGTTAGTTATATTTTGTATTATCTAACATAAAGCTCATCCAGCCAGAAAGGTGAAAGAGTGGTTAAATATAGACAATTAAATAGCGAATATAAGGGCAACGTACGGGCTCAACAGTCAGTTCATAGCAACATTGTTTCGATAACTAACTAGTTAGAGTAACGGAGAGTAAACCGACAATCGGGATTCGAGTCCCGATAGGGGTAATTTATTTTTTATTTAATTTACTCATTTAATTTGATTGCATAGTAACAAGGTCACAGCAAGAGTATCAGTAACTACCGGGACAAACCTTGCATACTATTTGATAGAGCCATAAAGTTCACAGTGGTGAAAATTAAATATTATATACTTTTCCAGTTTCATTCGTCAATGTCATTCAACGTTTCATCTATCTTTATTCACTCATCTTTTGATGTGATCAGTTTGACAGCAGTGAAATAATACATTGGGGTAAAACTAAATTAAAAGAGTACCCTATTCGACAAATGTCTTGTAACATAGAAATTTTGGAAGCAACTGTTAAAAAAATAGTTTGAGAGATTTCTGTAGCATTCATTCCTTCTCGCGAGAGAAATAAGAGAATCCTAATGAAGATATTATATATTGCTTAATGAGAAATAAAGAGAGCAATAAAACAATAGAAATAATGTAAATTGGAAAAAGTACGATAGCTCTCAAGAATTATTTGAAACATTTCTTGGATTTGTTTTATTTCACAGCCAAATAATTACTCGATCAACTACAAATAGATCAATGTACTCGATGATCTACAGAAATTATTCACTTTATCCGTTGGTTCGTCGTGGTGAAATTCGACCCACTTAGTCTACGGCTAGGTCATAAGTCAGCGAACATCCAGTGGAGAACCTTATAAATTCACGACTAAAAATATTGCAGCCCGGTCAAAGATCCTATGCAGTCAGACCAAACGATTTGAATTTTAAAAATTCTCATAAGTAATTTGAAAGTACGGGAACTTGAAAGTACGGGAACTTGAAAGTACGGGAACTTGAAAGTACGGGAACTTGAAAGTACGGGAACTTGAAAGTACGGGAACTTGAAAGTACGGGAACTTGAAAGTGCGGGAACTTGAAAGTGCGGGAACTTGAAAGTGCGGGAACTTGAAAGTGCGGGAACTTGAAAGTGCGGGAACTTGAAAGTGCGGAACTTGAAAGTGCGGGAACTTGAAAGTGCGGGAACTTGAAAGTGCGGGAACTTGAAAGTGCGGGAACTTGAAAGTGCGGGAACTTGAAAGTAACTTGAAAGTACGGGAACTTGAAAGTACGGGAACTTGAAAGTACGGGAACTTGAAAGTACGGGAACTTGAAAGTACGGGAACTTGAAAGTACGGGAACTTGAAAGTACGGGAACTTGAAAGTACGGGAACTTGAAAGTACGGGAACTTGAAAGTACGGGAGATGCATTTCCGTTAACTTAATCTCTACTGCCATACCACAATAAACTCGCAAGTTGCCGAATTCGCTTTCAAAATGCTTGTCACATAACACCCGCGCGGCCACAAGACTACGCTTCCCGGGCGCCCTGCACGTCCGCCCTCCAACCCGCCGCCCGTTCGCTTCCTCGTTCCTCCAGGTCGCCCTCGGCGTGATTACGGTCGACCACAAAGTGCGCGTAATCTGCAAGCATCCGAGGCGGGCGCGCGGAGGGGTCGGCGCAGATTTCAGCAGATTTTTCCTCTCTGCGCGGGAGCCGCCTCTGAATCATATAAGTATGAATA
The DNA here is from genome assembly GCA_011170035.1 of Teleogryllus occipitalis. Classification (NCBI taxonomy): domain Eukaryota; kingdom Metazoa; phylum Arthropoda; class Insecta; order Orthoptera; family Gryllidae; genus Teleogryllus; species Teleogryllus occipitalis. Next base: position 249,916 of record BLKR01001577.1, on the reverse strand, counting down.
TGATCAGAAAATCCTCCGGGCGAGCGACGCCAGGGCGGCGGCGGCGTGCGGGCCCATCGCGCGCTATTGTCGGCGTCCTTTGAGCGGCGCGCAAGGCGCTCGAGGGGGGAGGGGGCGGGGAGGAGCGGGGCGGCCGAAGCGCCCTCGAGGAAGAAGAGGCGGCGAACCGAAATGGGGCGCAGGATTGGGTCCGCGAAGATGAAAGACGCAGCAATCTGTGAAAAGGAACGGTGGCTGAAAGGAAAAACTGCAGTGTGTCTGGGGACGAAAAAGACGGAAAGGGGAAAATTCGGTAAGGTGTGTATTTGAGAGGTCTGGAAAGGGTGAGTGAAAAATAAAGTAGGCGAGGGAAAAGAAAATGTAAACGAACGAAAAGAATAACGAACTGTATTTAAAGACAAAGTGAATGATGCAGCGATTTAGAAAAATACTGGTTATTAATTATAAATGTGAAATGAGATACGTGTGTGTGTGTGTTTCTTGTCAAAGAGAAAGAAAGAAAACAAAGAGAAATTAGAAGCCATGTGAAGATGGATATCAAATAGCAGCGGGGAGAAAGAGCGGAAAAATTAAAATAGAACAAAACGATATAAACATGAATTTTATGGAGTGCATCAGAAAACTTAAGAAAAATGTAGAAATTAGGAAACGATGACAGAAAATTATCTGAATAAAATAATAGAGTTGAAAAAAAGTGGGCCAAAATGTAGTGATAAAGACACAATCAAATTTAATTTATTTTAAATCCATAAAATATGTGTAATAATTCTTATTTCTGTATCAACAAATTAGAAGCATATAAAAACCACAAAATAATAGAGAATTTCTTAATATACATAAATCTGCTCTGTCTCTTAACCCTTTCCAGTTATTTGATTGAAGAAAGGATAAAGAAGAGTGTAAAATATAACAAAAGGAAAACAGGGCTCCAAAGTTTGTTTAGAGGTATTTCGACCTTAAGTCTTACTAAAAGTAATATTTGTAGGAAGAACTATGTGGGTAATTTTTTTTAAATTTCAGCGTGTAAAATTCTCTTTTTAATGAGAGACTTCATTAGAAGACAAAAGAAATTTACTTTTGGCCTACCCCATGAAACAATTCGCAGTTTATCGACGTTATCGGAAAAGTCCACTCACTGCCAACTATATTATATATATTGTACTTTCCTGCACACAAAAGAGAGAAAAAGTGCACCACTTACGTAAGTTAAAAAATCTCACTGTTAATACCATTTACAAGTTAACGTTTTATGTATTTATTCTACTTTAATTTTTCTTACCTCTGAATGAACTAAAGATATGCAGTTCTAGCTGGGTACTCGAGCTTAGAAAGCGAAAAGAAATTATTGTTCCTGTTCGTTGAATTGGCTACAGAAATAATATTCCAATACATACACTTTGTAGAAGTATGTGTTTGATAATACTGTTAGAACTGCAGTTGAATCCACATCCAACCTCATCACGTCGTATTGTGGCCATGAAAAACGAAGTCCAACCTGGGAATAAAAGAATACAAAATTGAAAAGAGTGAAATAAGTGTGCACATATTCCATTACGAAGGACGCCTGCTTGCCAAGTGATAGGTTTTAAATATACTAAGTATAGGTTGTTTATAAATGATGGTAGAAATAAATACTTCACCCGACATATAAACATAATACGAATTAATTTCAAGTGCATTATTCGTTACCTCTTATTCAAGCTTCACGACTAGTAATAAACTTTCAAGATGACAGTCTTCCTTTCGTTCCAGCTACTTTCACTAATATGTTAATACACCCTCCTCCCGGTCCCCAAACATTCAGAAACACATCTGCGTGATAGAAAGAGCTAGATATATTTCCCTACCCTGTTTCTCCGTTTGGTGACGTCAATATTTGTTGTAATATTATTCGTTCGACCTATCACGTCGACGAGTGCTTTAGAGTGGCTTCAGAAATTAGAAGAGCGATTCCAACTTAATGCGCATAGAAATAATGAACGCGATATTAATCCCAATATGCTGGCGAGCGTTCCAGACGGTAAACGGTAGACAACATGTTCCTCTAAACCCGAGCCACTTAATGCTAACACTAAGTGATAAAGAGGCAGGTAATTGACTATACTCCTCTGAAAGTGACGGGCAGTGCAGACGGGCATACCCCAACTGGGGCAGCGAGGGCTGGAGCAGTTCAGCTGTTTGTTCGCTTGCTCGATCATTTCCGGGCACGTCAACTGCTGTGGTCGTTAGTGAAGTGAATGTTTATCTGGCGGTGTTTCTCCCCCAAAGTTTGGTAAGATCCAGCGCCGACCTACACGTCAGTGGAGCATCGTCTGTCTGAAAAATCTTAACTGGTTTCCTAAAATTTGAGGTAGGCTGGAACGAGTGTGTGTGTGTGTGTGTGTGTGTGTGTGTGTGTGTGTGTATGTGTAAGGGG